>SRMA01024200.1:0-133392 GCA_007224835.1 Danionella cerebrum
GCGATAGAGCGGGCGTTAAGCAGACCAAAGTTGACAGTTGTGCTGCCGCCGATAGCCGTGTTCGCCACTCTCGGGATGCGCACCAGGAAAAATTCAACACGGCGACCAGATTTTCTGTTTCGTGGGCGAGTAATAGACCAAAATGATGGGATAGAGCTGGTACTGTCGTACTGGAAGGTCCGACGTGAGCCCCGATGGATGGGTCTTTGGCGAGGCACGTAGAGAATGTCCGGGTATTGGAGCAGAGTTGGCGCTGGTGCACAGTGTGGATATCTGTAGAGCTTGAACTCGGAAGCTCATTGAAGGATCGAAGACAGGATGAACCAAAGGAGTACTAGCCACATACAGTTCATCCACATTGTTGGGAACGGGCTGCGATTTCAGGTGGAGGTGACTGGGAGCTAGACTGTAGCTGAGTAACGTACAGCAGGTAAGCAAAAGGAAGCTCGAACACTAGAAGACCCATTAAAACCACTATGCAAAGTTCTCAATTATTGTAAAAAACACGGAGTGGTAGTGGCAGCCAAAACGCGCCAGCGTTCACCCAACTGTGTAGCAAGTGTGACAAAATCCTTTTTCGTAACATTTCCAGGAATTTACTAATAACTTTTAGTCAGAGACCAAAGCCCATGTCATCGTCGAATAACACCTGAAGGAGAAGCGGTTCCAGCTCCAGCAACAGAAGCAGCTCCTTTACCAGCTCCAACATTACAGATCAGAATGCTGGCCAGAGCCTTGGTAGAAGGGCTCAATAATCTTGATCAGAGTATTCAGCTTGTACTCCGTGACAGTTACTTCTCCATCATGGAGGATTAGAGCGGAGTAAATACAAGCCAGCTCAGAAACAGATGCCATCTTTTTTTAGGTTAAGCTTTTGGACATGTATGGCTGAATTTGATGGAGCTAGTAACTAGATTCTGGGTCTTAGCTTTGTGAGTAAGAACACAGCGCAGCGTCAGTGAACAGAAAAGCAGTGTGACCCAAGAATGGTGATGCTAGCTCAGAAACGTTAGCATTGGCGCAGTTAGTTTGAAGAGATATTGAAGGAGATCTCTGTGTGTTGTATCTTTTGTTGATAAACAAGTGTGGGATGGTTAACGATGGGAATCCAGGGCATCACTTTTTACACTGGCTCCAATCAAAGCTGTTTTTAAAATAAATGGTTACAGGATTTTCGATTGTTCCGCGAGGATCAAGTATTTTTGATTCGTCAGATCCAAACAACAGTCACTTTGGATGACCACATTATATTTCAGAGACAAACATATTCAAACACTTAAAGCCTCAATATATCATTTGTAAATTACCTTTACTACCTAGGTGCATAAAAAGGTTCTTTTCATTGTATATCTCAATAGAAACCGGATGTTGGTTTAACCTGAAGTAACTCTGTGTATCTTTCAGGGTCGGCCTCCATTAGTGTCCGGATTTGGCTATTGTAGTGTTCGGAGATGCTCTCCTCCACAGCTACAGTGCAGGCCATGGCTCCTTCCTTTCCCAGAAGAGCACTACATGCGCCTAAAGACCCCAGAGCAGAGGAGCAAACCAAAGCTTAAGAACACAATTAACTAAAATGCATAAATCTTTATCTTTACTGAAGTTATCTGTATGGCAATACAAATTTTTTGAGGAGAGAGCCTACCTAAAGCAAATCCAGCGATATCCCATAGTGGCAACATCAATGTCGGCCGGACTCGATGTTCACCCAGGATCTCGTTAAACTTTTCCAAATGGATTTTCTCCTGGTCCCACATGTGCTGCGAAGGAGAAAATACATGTTTACGAAATGCATCTCCTTTCCTAAATAAAAGACACCTGCCCCCAGAAGTAATCCTTCAGTTTGCAAAAACTCCACCATGGATATCAAATCTTGGCTGGGAGCCTCTGTTGAGACACTGAAAATGTTTCCATCCAAAGATGCTTATTAAATTTATGCACAAAACTGGAATATCACATAAAATATTTGGGAATAAAGCAGTTTCACTAATAAGAAAAAAAAAAAAAGTAAATTGCCATCCCATCGTGCCACAGTTCCAACAGAAAACACACTGAAATGGTACCAGTCTACAGATTTAAGCAAAGTAATCAAACAGGAGTGTATGTATATGTATATATATTAGGGGTGTAACGGTACGCTAAAATCGTATTCGGTTCGGTACAGTGTCTTGGAGAGTTCGGTTTGGTTAATTCGGTTCGGTACAAAAAATAAGAACTTACATAATCTTTATTTTGAAAAGCTGCCAATACACAATAGAATTCTTGCATAAAATAAATAAAAGTGACACATTTGGGTGATATTTAAATAAATTGCACTCTTTATTAAGAAAAACACATTTTTTTTTAAATAAAAAATGAAATACTGCAACTAGTTAGGATAGATAGGATAGATTACCTATCCACATTTTCTGAAGAGAGCACAGATCTGGTTGCAGTGACAATATCTCCAGCAGTAAAAAATGTTAGATGTGTTGCCTGCCACAAACCCGATCTCCGTGGAACAATGCCGGCATACAACTTTAAATTTATCCACTCGTCTATCCCCGTTATGTATTTTAACAGAGAAGCCAAAGTGTTCTCAAACACGAGACCGTAGTGAGGTGAGAGGGTCTTCAAGCTCTGGCTTCCCTTTTGCTTTTGCCATGTAATTTTCCTACTCGCGCTCGTGCTCGTCACTCAATAGCGTCCGTGCGGAAACTATCTCCGTGGAACAATGTCGGCATACAACTTTAAATTTATCCACTCGTCTATCCCTGTTATGTATTTTAACAGAGAAGTGAAAGTGTTCTCAAACACGAGACCGCAGTGAGGTGAGAGGGTCTTCAAGCTCTGGCTTGATATGATTCTCGCGCTCGTGCTCGTCACTCAATAGCGTCCGTGTGGAAACTCGCCTAGGAACATTGTTGCGCTGCGCTTAATATCCCGCTGATAATACATTTATATCATTTAATAAAAATACCGAATACCGAAACGGTACGCAAGTGTCCCGAACCGAACAGGCCGTACCGAAACGGTTCAATACATACCGTGAACCGTTACACCCCTAATATATATATTGTGACGGAGACCCATTCCAATCAGCGCGGTCCTGGCATAAACACGGAACACCTGGAGCCCGCCATCAGGGGCAAAGCGGGAACAGCCGCGCCTCATCAGCGCGGCAGTATAAGAGAGAGAGAGAGCTTCCACAGAGAGAATGTTCTCCAAGGAGTGCACAGCCTAATGTCTCTCTCTCTCTCTCTCTGACTCCAGACAGCCCGTGAGATGCCGCCGCCGTTCCGCCTCGAAGCCCGACCCTCCGAAGAGGTCACCAGCACGAACACGGACACGAGCACAAACCCCCACTGGGAATCTCACCGGCACGAGCAGAAGAAGACGTCACAAATAACGAGCACCTAAGGCAGCACTTTCACCTCGCCACGTATTATTTCTCGAATAAATCCACCCTCTGGGGACTGTTTCTGTTACAACCTTGTTGTGTGATCCCTCTCCTGCGACAACTGGTGGAGAATGCGGGTATAACACCCAAGGGGGGATCACACACAAGCCTTCGTCACCCCGGAATTCCTAACACTGCAGATATAATTTTATTTATTTATTTTTTTTTAATTTATTTTTTTTTTTTCCTCCTCTCTCTTATTTTCTGTGGATTCAGGATTTTCGTACGGTGCACGCCGCTCCCCCTGCAACGATGGAAGATCTGGTGAAACATCTGGCGGAGCTTAGCGTGAGGCAGCAGCAAATTGTCGAGTTCCTCGCCAAGCAGCAGAGTGAAACGGACAGGAGGGTCAGCGAACTTCAGGGCGCCAGCGCCCAGTTAATCCCGCTGCCCGACGTGAGAGCGCAGGCTGCGCGTCTCCTCCAGAAGCTCACTCCGCACGACGATGTCGAAGATTACTTGAAAATGTTTGAATCAACAGCAGTGGGTGAAGGGTGGCCACGTGAGGAGTGGGCACGGGCGTTGGCGCCGCTACTGACCGGCGAGGCACAACGCGCCTTCTTCTCCCTGGACGCTAACGTGCGAGAGGATTACGGAGAACTAAAGAGGGAAATCCTCGCTCGCCTTGGCTTGTCGCCCATCGCCGCGGCCCAGCAATTTCATGGGTGGGAGTATCGTCCTCCCCCATGCGCAGAAGCAGGCCGTCAGGATGCGCAACCCATCCACCTTATGGGAGGCCGTGGAGGCCATTGAGCTGGCGGAGGTGGCCCACCGCGAGGAACTCGGGGAGCGCGCGCCACCGTACCCCCGGAGGGTGGTCCAGGACCCGCGTCCACAAGGTGGCACCCAGCGACCAGAGAGCAGACCGGCGGCTCCCTTTCCCCAGGATGAACTGATGCCTATGGAACCACCATGACCACCCAGAAAGACGTGGCTGGCAGGTTGTGGATTCCACCATCGACTACCCAAAGGAGCCCCAGGGGTGGCGGTAAAGATCAACGGGCGTCGCTACCAGGCGTTGTTGGACTCGGGGAGTTCAGTCAGCCTGCTGAGGAGCCAGCTCCTCCCACCTCGTCCTGACACCCACGCCGTGCTGCCTCTGACCTGCGTACACGTAGAGACCCGGGAGGTGAAGGCCCGCCAGGTCCAGCTCCAGGCCGGAGGGGAGACCTGGACGATCGAGGTGGGGTTGGTAAAAGACTTACCAGTATCAGTGCTTCTCGGCAGGATTTTCCCCGGGTTCGCAAGTCTGCTCACCGCCGCCAGTCACCGACCTGTCAGCCATGGAGGGGGCCGCCCAACCTCGTCGCAGGAGAAGGCTTCGACCAACCCGGCTGTTACCTTGGCAACGGATAGCGGGAGGGATGGTGAGTCCACCCCCCCCCCCTCGGCTAATCTGTTCTATGATGTATTTCAGAGAGTCACGCGAGGGGGGTCCTTCAGCCGCGCCCAACACGAAGATGATCGACTGAAGCACTGTTGGGCTCAAGTGCGCATGGCTGAAGGACAGGAGCTCCATCCCGGACCCCATCCTCTCCCGTACTTCCTCGTAAAAAATGGTCTGCTTTACTATGTCGCAGAGCGAAGGGGGGAGGTCAAAGACCTACTCGTCGTCCCCCGGTCGAAGACGGAAACCATCCTGGAGTTGGCGGGGCACCTGGGAGCGGCCAACACAGCCCAACGGATCAGGGACCGCTTCCATTGGCCGGCGAGGTCAAAGCGTTCTGCCAGGCATGCCCCACCTGCCAGAAGACATCGCCGAGGACGCCTCCCCCCAGTCCGCTAATTCCACTCCCCATCATAGGGGTGCCCTTTGAGAGGATTGGAATGGACTTGGTAGGGCCGCTGCCGAAGTCTGCCCGAGGCCATGAGCACATCCTGGTCGTCGTAGACTACGCCACCCGGTACCCGGAAGCCGTGCCCCTGCGTAAAGCTACTGCAAAGAACATCGCCACTGAGCTCTTCCTACTATTTAGCCGGGTGGGTATCCCCAGCCAGATACTGACTGACCAGGGAACCCCCTTCATGTCCCGGCTAATGGCTGACCTCTGCCGGCTGCTAAAAGTTGACCAGCTCCGTACCTCCGTTTACCACCCCCAGACTGGCGGCCTCGTCGAACGGTTCAACCAGACATTGAAGACAATGCTCAAAAGGGTGGCAGCAGATGACCGGCGAGATTGGGACAAGATGATCCCGTACATCCTGTTCGGGATCCGAGAGGTGCCCCAGGCCTCCACTGGGTTCACACCTTTTGAGTTACTGTTTGGCCATCAGCCGAGGGGGCTCCTGGATGTCGCCCGAGACGCGTGGGAGCAGCAGCCGGTAGCGCTCCGCTCTGTGGTAGAACACGTGACCCAGATGCATAAGAACATCGAGCGGGTCATGCCATTGGTCCGGGAACACTTGGTTCAGGCGCAGCAACAGCAACAACTGAACTTCAACCGGGCAGCCCAACCCCGAGAGTTCCAGCCAGGAGACCGAGTGATGGTCCTGGTCCCCACATCGGCCTGCAAGTTTCTGGCAAAATGGCAGGGGCCATATACCGTCACGGCCAATGTCGGTGAGGTCAATTATAGAGTCCGACAGCCTGGAAGGAGACAGCCAGAAAAGCTCTATCATGTCAACCTCCTCAAGAAGTGGGTGGGAACCAGAGACCAGCTCACCGCGCTCGCCTCCTGTTCCCCGCTGATCGTGGATTCCGGTGACGACCTCTCGGCTGCCCAGAAGAAGGAGCTGCAGCACCTGGTCAGTCAATTCCAGGATGTGTTCTCCCATTAGCCGGGGCAGACCAACGTTGTGGAACACCATATCCGGACCCAACCTGGAATGATCGTCCGGCAGCGGCCCTATAGGGTACCGGAAGCCCGTCGGCAGGCTATAGAGCAGGAAGTCCAACACATGTTGAAGTTGGGGATAATAGAACCATCCCGGAGCCCGTGGTTCAGCCCCATCGTAATGGTTCCTAAACCCGACGGCACCCTCCGCTTTTGCAATGACTTCCGCCGGCTAAATGAGATATCGGAGTTCGACGGCTACCCCATGCCCCGGGTGGATGAGCTCCTGGACCGCCTAGGATGGGCCCGGTATATCTCAACCCTGGACCTCACGAAAGGCTACTGGCAGGTGCCAGTGGCCGCCGAAGATCGGCCCAAAACCGCCTTCTCCACACCATCTGGCCACTGGCAATATCGCCGTCTCCCGTTCGGCCTTCATGGAGCGCCACCCACCTTCCAGAGGATGATGGACATCCTGCTCCGCCCACACCAGCCCTACGCCGCGGCATACCTGGATGATGTGGTTATCCACTCGGAGGCATGGGATGACCACCTGGACCGTCTGCGGAGGGTGCTCACGGAGCTCCGGAGAGCCGGACTAACCGTCAACCCCCGCAAATGTCACCTTGCACAAGCAGATGCGTCGTACCTGGGATTCCGTGTGGGGCGGGGAGTGATCCGCCCCCAGGAGAAGAAGGTCCAGGCCATTCAAGAAGCACCTCGCCCCACCACAAAAACCCAGGTACGAGCCTTCCTGGGGTTGGCGGGATATTATAGGTGTTTTATCCCCAACTTCTCCTCTTTAGCCGCCCCCGTGAAATACCTGACCAGGAAGGGGCAGCCGGAGAAGATCGTATGGACTCCGGAACTGGAGGGGACGTTCCGGAGCATAAAGCAGGCGCTCACGACGGAACCGGTACTCCGAGCGCCTGACTTTAACCGCCCCTTCCTGCTCCAAACCGACGACTCAGACACAGGGTTGGGAGCCGTCCTGTCCCAAGTACAGGAAGGTGAGGAACACCCTGTGATTTACATCAGCAGGAAGTTGAACCCGGCCGAGACCCGGTACGCGGCCGTCGAAAAGGAGGCCCTGGCCGTCAAGTGGGCAGTCCTGGAGCTGAAATATTACCTCCTGGGCCGGCGGTTCACCCTCCTAACAGACCACGCCCCACTTCAATGGATGGCTAGAGCAAAGGAGACCAACGCTCGGGTGACCCACTGGTTCCTTGCGCTCCAGGACTTCCACTTTGAAGTCCGTCATCGGGCCGGGGCCGACAATGCCAACGCAGACGGCCTATCCCGGATCTGGGCCGGATTTGCAGGTTTGTCGGGGGTCACTCCCCACCCACCCCTAATTCCCAATCTATGTGCGATGCTTTTCAGGACCCGCCAGGACAACGCTTGGGGGGGGGGGGATGTGTGACTGAGACCCATTCCAATCAGCGCGGTCCTGGCATAAACACGGAACACCTGGAGCCCGCTATCAGGGGCGAAGCGGGAACAGCCGCGCCTCATCAGCGCGGCAGTATAAGAGAGAGAGAGAGCTTCCACAGAGAGGATGTTCTCCAACGAGTGCACGACCTAATGTCTCTCTCTCTCTCTCTCTCTGACTCCAGACAGCCCGTGAGATGCCGCCGCCGTTCCGCCTCGAAGCCCGACCCTCCGAAGAGGTCACCAGCACGGACACGAGCACAAACCCCCACTGGGAATCTCACCGGCACGAGCAGAAGAAGAAGACGTCACAAATAGCGAGAACCTAAGGCAGCACTCCACCTCACCACGTATTATTTTAAATACATCCACCCTCTGGGGACTGTTTTCTGTTACAACCTTGTTGTGTGATCCCTCTCCTGCGACATTATTATAAGAGTGAAATTTATTTAAAATATCACTCAAATGTGTCACTTTTATTTATTTTATGTGAAGAATTATATTGTGTATTGGCAGCTTTTAAAAATAAAGATTTTGTAAGTTATTTTTTTGTACTGAAAATTAACCGAACCGAGCTCTCCAAGACACTGTACCGAACCGAATAAGATTTTAGCGTACCGTTACACCGAACCGAAAAATAACCGAACCGAGCTCTCCAAGACACTGTACCGAACCGAATACGATTTTAGCGTACCGTTACACCGAACCGAAAATTAACCGAACCGAGCTCTCCAAGACACTGTACCGAACCGAATACGATTTTAGCGTACCGTTACACCCCTACCATTTAGTCATTATAGATATTCATAGGGCCTACTACTGTCTGTCGTCAGCTCCAGGTTTCACCTTGTATATATAAATTCACCATTAAATGCTCTTGTTATTCCCCAGTGAGTGGTTATCTATATCCATTCCTGGGGATGGTGATTGTCGGGAACTGGGAGGGACTCATCGGCCGCACTAGCTTACATCTAACTAGTGCATGACTACCTCAGAGCGTGTACTCCTGAAAACTGTTTGCTGTGAATGAAACTCATCATTAAATGAATATTCAAACCTACAGACCACTTGCGGTTGCTTGTTTTACAGAAAAAAACTAGCTCTGAGCAAAATTGGCTTAAATCTAAAAGTCAGGGTTGCTGGTTCACTATAAGAAGGTTTTTTTTGAGTGTGTCTCTTTCCAAAGGTTATAGGTTCTTGTTTTTTTTCATGGTTTTGGAGCTTTGTGGCTTTTGGCATGAGGTCTGTTCAGCTTGTTTCCAACCCTGTGTGGTCTTTTGGTTTTTGTAATATTGTTTGTTTAAAAAAATATTTCCATTTTAAAGGAGAACAGATATTTTCACATCTGCACAATCATACCACCTGCACCTGCATATACTCATCCAAATTTGTCCACTTCTCACTCGCAGCTGTTCTCCCTGCAGGGTTGCAGAGCTCTAGAGCACATGTGTCAAACTCAAGGCCCGCTGGCCAGATGTGGCCTGCCATGTAATCTAATGTGGCCCACGAGAGCTTAAAAGTTTCTAAAAATTGAAGAAAAGAGTGTCTAAAGAGAGACACTAAAGAGTGTCTAAAAATTAAAGAAACAAAAAAAAACTACATTTCCCACAATGCCTTAAGTGGAAGCCGCAGCGGTACTTAGTTTGCATCCATACTCACGAGTGAAACTGCAGAGCTGCCGTTTCTCACACATTGAACGTAAGACTCACGCATTTGAGTGATCTCTCACACCACACCTCCGGTTTCTCATGCTAAAATACTTTTCAAGATGTGAAATGGGCGGAGCTAACAGTTTATCTGTGATCTGTTTCTTGAGCCTAATGATAAAACATGATGATCGATATCCTATGACTTCAGTCTGAGGTTTTTTTTCTTTTTTTCACTAAACAAATTACAAAAATGCCATTTTTCTTTATTCACTTGGACAGTTTGATCCTTCATTAATGGAGTTATGTGGGTTTTCATAAGCTGACAAAAATCAAAAGGGTTTATATTAGAACAACAAGCAGACAATTGTTTCTATGCAACTGAATTGTCACTTGAATAAGTTATAAATAATGAGTTATGTAAAATTAAGGAGTAGTTCAATTTATTTTACATTACATTCGATTACATTGTTTTACATTTATAAGTTACAACTGGCCCTTTGAGGACAGCCATTATGCTAATGTGGCCCTCGGTGAAAATGAGTTTGACACCCCTGCTCTAGAGTATTCTCAACGATTGCTTCTAGGAATTTACTATCAATTAGATTGAACTAAGAGCCTTTGCTGAAGGAGTCTATTCGCAACACTATGGGTCACTCAAATCAAAATCAACAAGAAAGTCAACAAAGCAAGCAGTGGTGCTTGGGATTTGAAATATGGCATTCCCAAACAACTCCCGGGGGATTTGATGGTGGAGCTAAGAGATAAAGAAAATACAAATCTGATATCATCAAGAAGTTCTAAAATGTTTAGACCTAAGATGACACCTAGATCCTGTGTAATTGTACATGCAAGACTTGAGTTCTCCAAAACATTCTGATCAGTATTGACAATGTGAATAAAAAAAAAATACAGCAATAATAAAATAAATAATTCAACTCTGAAGACACTGCTGATAGCAGCTCTGTAAAACAGTAAACCTGGAAAATACATGGGAAACATACTCTAACCTCACATAATGTGAGTCCTCCAATAGACCTCCACTCTTAATTTTACCCTGATTCTAGCACATAATTAAAAACTCTAAATTATGTGAAAATAAATATAACCTGAATGTAATTTCTCTCTAGAACCAGGAATATTCTACTCGTATGCTTCAACTGCAGAAAGCTCAATAAATGCTCCTTCTGATGATGGAAGCTCATCTTCTGTTCAGCCCCCCACTCCATTTCTATTCTTTGGAAACAAATACCAGCAGATTTATGTAAGATTCTTGACTCTTAACATGGCTTAGGATGCTTTTAAACTCTGCTGTAAATACTGTTTTTCTGAAACGGTTTCTCACGTTTCAGGTGAATAACAACGGATTCCTCACCTTCAGCCAGTCTTCATCTCAATACGATCCCGACTCATTCCCTGCATTTAAGAATCAAGATACAATTGCTGGATTATGGACAGACCTTGATAATCGTGAAAAAGGCCTCGTTTATTATCGCCAGTACACAAATGGAAGCATTCTGCAAAGAGCCACTCAGGATATAAACAGTTATTTCTCAAATCTGACCTTTAATGCCTCTTGGGTCTTCACCGCAACATGGAATAAAGTTGCTTACTACAATCTGACAAGCACAGTGAGTGTGAAATTTAATCGTTTATATTCCACAATGAGCCGTGTATTATATCTCTATATATGCACGACGCGCTGGGGGAATGACCACTCGACACGTAAAGTGCATCATAAATAAATAATGCACAGCTGAGTGTGGAATATCCCGTTTATGCCATGGTCATTTGCCAACACAAAAATGATTAAATTATTATTAATATGCATGGCTGTTAAAAATGAATTGAATTAAAGTTATTTTAGTCACTTTTACAACACACAGCAAATAGTGTCATGGATTCTTTAATTTTGGGATGTGGATCCTCTTAATTGTTACACCAAATGTCCATACGTTTACCAAAGCCCATAATTTTACAGTTTTAACAGCTGCTGTGCGCCTGATATGTTTAATTTATATCATGTAATTTTGTTATTAGCATATAGCTAGAACACGAAGGAAAACAATGCGGTAATCACATGACAATCGAAATTAATGTTCAAGACTATACATTTATTATTTTAGAAACGGTTTATTGACATGAGCAGCTGATACTTCCGGGTCTGATTTAATGCTATGTCGGAATGCCTTTTATGTGCATCACAGCACAAAGCAGGTAAATCAACTGGATTGTGGATTATTGATTATGTATGCCAGGGGGATGGGGGCTGAAGGGGTGCTTAGCTGGTGATCCAGGCAGCATTCCACGGTAAAATGGAGGATGAGCACATTGATACACATGAGTGAATAAACTGAACTGGACGACCTGTGCGCTTATTTGAAATTAATTAACACCTGCCAGCCAATCAGAATCAAGTATTCATGGCATAAAACACAATACACAACATTACAAATGTTGATATCTCTTCAATCCTTGCAGGACACATCATTTCAAGTGGTTTTAATCTCAGGCGGTAACTATTCATTCATTCTGATGAATTATGCTGGCATTGCTGCTACAGATCATCCAGTGGAGGTAAAAGAAAAGAAAGAAAACTATTTACCAACTGTTGTTTTTCCAACTTAAAAAATGTCCTTTTTCATTTTCCCTTCAGGCAGGTTATGATACAGTGAACTCCAATTACTACTTTGTGATTCCTGGATCAAACAGTGGAAGCTCCATCACGAATCTCAACTCCTCCAGTAATGTCAATGTCCCAGGACGATGGGCCTTCAGGGTTGATGGGGGACCAAAGCCAATTGCAGGTAACAGCACTTTATGGAAATGTTATAATGTTGTAAAGAATGTACTATGTTCAGCTGCAATTCCTCTAGATACAGCTGCACACATTTTTAAGGAATTTGGCTCGCTGGCTGTTCCAAACAACTTGTGAGTTTTCCCACAGATGTTCAGTGGATGAATACACTTAGCCATTGTGTTTTATATTTGTTTAAAATGACTTTGTCTTTGACTCTTTACTCTCTCCTCTCTCCCAATCACCGGACCCTTTTTCAATTTGATGTTTCTCGCTGTCCAGTTTCGAGAGATGATTCTGTGTGTTAAGTGAGTGCACACAATCTCTGTGCATTAACTTGACCCTCTCCTCACCAAGGACCATTGACTCTTTATCACCTGAACAGAGTGACTTTGAGTCAAATTGAGAGTTGCCAATCCTCTAACTCCTTGGAAGTGCATCACTTCCAATGGATCAACTATAGGCAAAGGATACACAGGCAGGATGTGGGCATAGCAAAGATTGGTTGAAGGTTTAAATCAGATAAAAACAATCAATAACTGTCACTCAAGCAACCACTCCCTTCATTGGCAAAAATGTAAAGGTTAATGCAACTCAAACAAATTCGTGCAAAAAAGCATTATTAAATTCACCCCAAAAAAGATTGTCAAGTGATATATAGTGTGAAGGGGTGCGGGATCGATCAGCATTGCTAGTTATAGCTTGTTAAGGAGTGCACTTTTAAAGTATAACAGAGCCGGCCGACTGGGATAGAAAAGCCACTCCCCTGGCCTGAACAAAATCCAGAGCTGCACGAACCCCAGGAGCTGCTCCACCTTTCACTTCAACTGTGCCATCACAGGGTTTGTTGCGTCACTGGGCTCAGCAAGAACCTTGCTACACGAGGGACGCCTAGGAGTTCAGCAATACCCAGATCCCACACCTCTGGCCCAGAGAGTCAAACGCCACTGGACCAAACAGGGCAATCACTGGGAAATCCCTCCTCTGAACCAAGGGATTCTTTATTTTAGCATTTATTACAGTTAACCTTTGTAATATATGTTCCTGTTTGGCTTCAAACAGTGTGTGTGTGTGTGTGTCCATGTCTGTCTCACTACCCGAGACAATTGGTGTAGAAGCGGTGCTTTCCGGCGATGGTTACATGGCATACTACAAAGAGGTGTTGTTGAAGGTCCTTGTTCCTCGTTGCCGGCCTTCCCTACCCTGTTAAGGAGCATTCCCCCCTATCGAGAGGGGTGTGGGGGTGGCAGTTGTGTGTGACAAGGAATGTGGATAATCGAAACATGGGCATGCTGTACAGGTTTCCTCCCATCCAAGGTGATTGGCAACTCCATCCCCTGGTTTTCCAGCAGAAATGGGTGAAGTTTGGCAAGGCTCAGGTAGTCCTGTTCACCTTCCGAGACAACTCCTATTGTCAGATCCTGCCCCGGGTTCCTCTGGGGACAGACGCCTTGGGGCACTGCACTGCTGTCCAAGGAAGAAATGCCTGTACATGTTTTCCCCAGTGAGTCTTCTAGCATAGATCCTGTGATAGATCAGTAAGAAACGGGTGCAAAGTGCTTCTGGTGGCGCCTCACTAAGCCAGGTTCACAGAACTTTTGTCCCTAGTCACAGAATCGAGTCCTATTCCCCTGAGAGCTTCTCTACCCCCCTCTGTAGTCGGGACCTTGGACCATGTGTTACTGCCATTTAAAAGGACTTGCTATGCTGGGAAATGGGGTCGATTCATTGATTGTTACATATCCCTATAGGAAGACCCAAGGATATGCCAAATCAGTGTTGTGTTAACCTTCCTCCAGGAGGGGTTTGATCACGGACTGTCCTCTTCGCCCCTCAACGTCCACACTACTACGATTTCCTCCTTCCGGTCAAAGGAAAATTGGTTGAAAGTCACAACCTAACAAACAGATTCTTCCAAGGAGAGCTTCTACGGGTTGAGAGGTGCCCTCCTTTTGAGTTGCTCTGATACTCTTGAAGGTTATGCCCTCTATAAAATGTAACCTCCCTGTGATAATAGGGGTATATCCCGGGCCTGGGGCGAAAGAAGTTGCCATGCAGGTACTATGGCCTTTGCAGTTAGCATTGGTCTGTATGGAAGGAGCTCGGGGATGGCCATTTAGGGGAATTACCTATATGTCAATCAATTTCAACAAATGCATCATAAAGAATGAGTGAAAGGGAATGTCTAGGCGACTTGTGTAACACCACGTTCCTCAAAGGAGGGTAAGGAGACATATTTCCCTTTGCCATTCCCTTGAGGTCAGTAAAGTGTGAGGTGCCAGATGTAAGTGTGGGGAGTTCGGCTCCTTAGAAAAATCACAGAATGAATGTAGGCTCCTCCTGAGGTTATATACCAAGCAGAAATTAATTGAGAAACACATTGAGTGCGCATTGGCCCTTTGAAAACTGTTTGGGGTAATCTGGGACCATCAGGAGAGTTCCAATGTGTCGATCTCTTCGAGGATCAGGGAACAGGGGGTTACGCAAGTGACCTTGACGCTCATCATTGGCATGCTATATTAATTGAATAAATGAAGGAACTCTCAAAATGAAACGCTCTGTGCTATTTTGCAATCCATTTGATTTAGGCTAAAATGACCATTGATGACCATTTACTGTTAATCTTTGCCTCTGACCTGTGTGTTGAAATACTTTTTCTTATTTTTTCACAGCTTCCCCTTTTGATCCGTGCTACAGTTACACTATCCTGGACCAATCTTGGAGATCCGTTTACAACACAACTTTTTACCCTTATCTGAATTGTGATTATAACTTCAACTTTGTGGGCTGGTATCGCTTCCTCCTCGATGGTCAGAATGCTCAGATGACAGAACAATGCATTCCCGTTTATCACTGTGGGTCTTATGTCTCTCTGCACCTGGATGGCGGACACCCAACCATTGCCGATGGAGTGGTCAATCGAAAAACATGCGTATTTTGGAACAATATCTGCTGTAATGCTGAAATAATTCCTATCAGAGTCAAAGCATGTCTCGGAGGTTATTATGTCTATGAGCTGGTGCAACCTACCCCCTACTGTTCAGCATACTGTGCAGGTAAGCTTACGTTTCACTAAAGCTCTCATTTTACCACTTTTCCATACAATCAATTTTAATTCTGGTTAAATGGATTCTGCTCAGAATATATTTTCAATATTTACCACGCAAATAATATGTATACAGATAATTTGTATGACGTGCACAGTGTGTGGTTTAAATAATATTTAATTTTGCTGATTACTATGTGTTTACATACAGCCGTGCTTTACCAGTTTCCTCATATATATTTTTTTTTACTTTTTCAGAGGTTAGTTCATTTACAACCTTGGCTGGTGAGTAATGTTTTTATTATGGCATGAAAAAATCGTTGCAACTGAAAAGCTTTTTTAACTGTACAAAATACAATTGTTATTCAGTTTTGGGATTGGTTTTTAGGTTAGATTTAATATATTTAAAATCTTGCGGCTTGAAGTTTAATGATATGCCTCAAAAATTAGGACTCAAAAATGATATATTTGCATAATAATTCAGTAAAGAGAGTACGGTTCAAGATCAGCAAAGAACACTTCAGGCTTCAGTGTGCGTGTGAGGAACACAATATTTGGTGAGTCTCTGCAGACACAATAGGCAATTTTTGATTGTCCATGCAATATAAAGATCATGGAGTTTCTGACAAAACCTCTCCATAGAACCTTTTTGGTTGACGTTTGCTTGACATTGGAGCTCTTTGCTTCAACTGATCTGAGATACGTAGAGTAGTGGTAACTGGTGAAGGAAAGGATTTTGCCAAATGCAAAACCTGCCTGTTTAATGATGAGGAAGGTATGAGAGTAAAGAAAGATGCATAGGGTCATTGAATGATTCTGATACTGTATATTAGAGATGGTGGAAGTCCTGGAAGAAGGCAGAGCTAAAGAGGAGCTCCTCTGAGTTCCCTGAGGTGTGGGTCAATGCCATGTTGGGGAAATTATTCCCTCTCACGTTTGCATCAACTTTCAACAGTTAGGCTTTGGTCACTTTTTTGGATGAATATTAGCATCTAGTTGTGCTAAGACACCAAAGCACGTATGGGAGCAAGGGAGAATTCGTCAAAGTCCTTTCTGCTTTATGCTCATTGTCCAATGTAGCATGACAATTGGATTCTCACTGATGTTGGTGTTCTTGAAGAAGACTTCATTGGAATGTAAGCTACTGATAGAGTTTAGTTCATTCTTAAGAGTCGTACTTGCAGAGAAACTTGTGCAATGTTTTCATGTTATCCAATTCGAATGCGATGACCCCACAACTCATCTCGCTGAATTAGTTTGAGACCATCCTGGAAAAATGCCACCTGCCTGACGTGGAGATGAGGGTGAGGAAATCATTCATGTGAGCAACATCCCTGGCATGGCTCCACAATCTCCTGAAAAACCAAACTCTCAAAACTGAGAGTTTTGGCATCTCCTCAATCTTTGTACCAGAAACTAAAAAAGTTGTATGTTACGATATTAAACTAGGACCCCAATGCAGAAGTAAAAATCCTTTGAATGGTCATTATCTTATTACGTGCCAAATGAGGCATGCATGGCAGACACTCCCAGGGATTGTCTCAAAGAATGACTGAAGAGACCAACCATACAGCTAAATTCCATTTTGTTGATGGCTTTATATATTAGACAAGGGGTTCCCAAAATTGTTTCTTTTTGCCATCATTGTTATATATAAGTGTAAAGTAAATACATTTTTCTCTTAATTATGTGACATATAGCCTGAATGTAATTTCTCTCTAGAACCAGGAATATTCTACTCGTATGGGCCAATGGTAGAAAACACAATAAATGCTCCTTCTGATGATGGAAGCTCATCTTCTGTTCAGCTCCCCACTCCATTTCTATTCTTTGGAAACAAACACCAGCAGATTTATGTAAGATTCTTGACTCTTAACATGGCTTAGGATGCTTTTAAACTCTGCTGTAAATCCTGTGACTGTTTTTCTGAAACGGTTTCTCACGTTTCAGGTGAATAACAACGGATTCCTCACCTTCAGCCAGTCTTCATCTCAATACGATCCCGACTCATTCCCTGCATTTAAGAACCAAGATATAATCGCTGGATTATGGACAGACCTTGATAATCGTGAAAAAGGCCAGATTTATTATCGCCAGTACACAAATGGAAGCATTCTGCAAAAAGCCACTCAGGATATAAACAGTTATTTCTCAAATCTGAACTTTAATGCCTCTTGGGTCTTCACTGCAACATGGAATAAAGTTGCTTACTACAGTCCTACAAGCACAGTGAGTTTAATCCAGTAATGTTTTCGTCAACGATGATGATGACGAAATCATTTCGTTGACGACACTTTTTTTCATAACGTTAACGACCGTAGTGTTTTTAGGAACACGAGTTAAACCATCAGCAAAAGAAACCTTGAGACGTGTAGACAGTGATTTTCCCTTTACTGAATGGTGAAAACTATGAAAAACACACATAGCATTGTGTCACCGCAAGGCAATGTAAACATGAACAAAATGCATACATACAAAATAAACGTTATAATTTTTTAACAAAAGAGTAACAAAATACAGCACTACACATTCAGATAACAAACATACAAACTTACGGCATTGCCTTTTAGATGCTATCAAGGTGGATGGCAACAGATGGTGATGCTAGTTATGGCGATGCTAGCATGTGTCTGCATTGACGCTCAGATAGCCCAAACAGGAAGTACCGCGGCGAAACCGGAAGTGATGTCTGAATACGTTAATTTTTTAATTGTAAAATAAAGAACTATGAATTACTACCGTACATTACTTTTAAATTATTTTTAACTATGAAATTATATTTATTGTGTAATTTAAACACATAAATTTAGCAATAAACAATTACAACATAAACAAATGCCTTAAGGGCAACACACTCCCCGTCTGGCCTATATAAGGCCACTATAAGCTACCTAATCCACAACAAATTTAGTCTATAGGTAGCAGGAGAATGACTTCAGTTACTGGTCGAGAAAAAATCTTGATATACCCTTGAGCATTAGTCTTAACTTCGACTTTCCTTACATGACCGTCCTTTCCAGGGAATATTGAAGTGACCTGAGCCATGGGCCAGCTGTTTCGAGTAACCTGATTGTCCTTGAGCAAGACAAGGTCACCAACTTGCAGGTTTCTACGGGATTCAGTCCATTTTTGTCTTTTTTGGAGAGTGGGTAAGTATTCCCGCCGCCAGCGTGTCCAGAACTGGTCAGCAAGAGCCTGAACTTGTCTCCATTGCTTGGAGTACAAGTCTTTGTCAAGGAACTGTCCAGGAGGTGGAAGAAGGCATGATTTCTGAGTGAGGAGCATTGACGGAGAAAGGATGAAAGGATTATCTGGATCGGAGGACACTGGGAGAAGTGGCCTTGCATTTTTGATGGCTACAACTTCAGCCATGAGCGTGCATAGCACTTCGTGACTTAATTGTACTTTATTTTGAAATAGCATGGAGTCCAGAATTCTTCGAGCTATGCCAATCATGCGCTCCCAGGAACCTCCCATGTGGGAGGCATGAGGCGGGTTGAATTCCCAGCTGCAACCTTGGTCTTTCAGAAACTGTTGCATTGTCCTGTCCATTCCTAGCTCCTTAGATGCCCCTATGAAGTTAGTACCTTGATCGGATAGAAGTCTTTTGGCGGGTCCTCTCAAGGCAAAGAAGCGTCTTAGGGCATTTATGCAGCTGGAGGTGTCTAGAGATTCGATGACCTCAATGTGCACGGCTCTCGAACTCATGCAGCTGAACATGATGGCCCAGCGCTTACTTTGGGCTTGTCCACCTCTGGTGCGCCTAGCTGATACAGTCCAAGGCCCAAAAACATCAAGGCCTACATAGCTAAAAGGAGGACACATTTTGAGGCGTTCGGGAGGTAAATCTGCCATGCGTTGAACTTCCTGTTTTCCACGTAGTTTGCGGCAGATTACACATTTGTGTATTACGGAATTGACAAGTCTTTTGCCGCCTAAAAGCCAAAGCCCTGCTGCCCTGATCGCTCCTTCTGTCAGATGACGACCCTGATGCTTCACCTGCTCGTGGTAGTGGCGAGTAAGCAGGAGAGAAACGTGAGAGTCTTTGGGAATTATTATTGGGTTCTTTTCAGACTTTTCAACTTCTGAGTTTTTGAGTCGGCCTCCTACAACAATAAGGCCATTGTCGAGAATCGGGCTGAGATTTTGCAGGGGACTTTGCTTTGAAATTGATTTGCTTGCTTGAATGGCGGAAAACTCTTTTTCAAAGGTTGATCTTTGTGTCTCTTTGAAAATGACATTTTTTTCTTGAGTCATTTCATCCAGAGTCCGAGGCAAATGACATTTGTGCCACCCCTTACATTCATTGTTTGGATTAGTGTTATTGAATGATTTTGCAATGTGGATAAGAAATGTTATTGCTCTGACTAAGGACTTGAAGGTAGAGAAGTGTTCAAAGCCTTTGCAAGTGAGTACCTGAAGGTTAGTGGCATAAGTTTTAACTTGTGGCCTTACTTCACAGTCTTTGTCTGGTTCAATTAACTCAAACGTTCCACTTTCTGGCTTTGTCTCAGCAGGTGGACGATGGATGAAGGATGGTCCGGTGAACCAAGTTGTTTTTGACAGTTGAGATGGTGTCAGTGACCGCGATGCATGATCTGCAGGGTTTTCCTCTGTACGCACATAACGCCATTGTTCTGGTTTTGAGGACTGGCGAATGCGCTGCACTCTGTTGTGAACATATGTGTAAAATCTTTTAGATTCATTACAGATGTAGCCTAGGACTACCTTACTGTCTGTGTAAAAGTGAACTGCGTCCAACTGTAGGTCTAACTCATCTTGAATTAGATCAGCCATCTCGACTGCCAAGACAGCGGCGCACAGTTCAAGTCTGGGTATAGTAGGTTCAGACTGGGGAGCTAGTCTTGCCTTGCCCATTATGAATCCTACCTCAGTTTTATTATCTGGTTGGGTTGCTTTTAAATACGCTACAGCACCTATCGCTTTGGTCGAAGCATCCGAGAACACATACAGTTCTTTGTACTTTGCTTGACTGAGAGAGGTAGAAGTGTAAGTTCTAGGGACTTTAAGTTCTTTCAGATCTTTGAGGGAATCTCTCCAAGTTTCCCATTTGTTTTGCTTGTCCTCTGGAAGTGGAGTATCCCATTCTGAACATTCCATTGTGAGTTCTCTGAGTAATGCTCTTCCTTGGATTGTGACAGGTGCCAATAGGCCCAGAGGGTCGAAGACACTATTTACAGAGGACAAAACACCACGGCGAGTGAATGGTTTGTTTGTGGTAGCCACTGAAAAGGTGAATGTGTCACTCACTGTTTCCCAAATGAGACCTAGGCTTCGCTGTGATTGAGTTTCTTCACCACCAAGATCTAGATCTTTAACGACTGCTGCACAATCCTCTGGACAAAAGGCCTGCATGACTGTTTGGGAGTTAGAAGCAAATTTATGCAGACGCAGGTTGGACTCAGCGAGAGAGGCTTGTGTTCTTTGGAGCAAGTCGATTGCTTCAGCTGGAGTAGGAACTGAGATCAAGCCGTCATCGACGTAAAAGTGCCTCTCCACAAACTTGACCGTGTCAGCACCATAGTCCTTTGCTCCTGCTTTGATGGCCTTGCGTAGTCCGTAAACAGCAACAGCGGGTGATGGTGAGTTTCCAAATACATGGACCTTCATGCGATATTCGGTGACCTCCTTGTTTACATTGTTGTCCTTATGCCACAGAAAACGGAGGTAGTTTCGATGGTCCTCACGCACCATGAAACAGTGAAACATTTGCTGTATGTCAGCCAAAATAGCAACAGTTTCCTTTCGGAATCGGAGGAGGACTCCGATAAGACTGTTGTTTAGATCGGGACCAGAGAGGAGAACATTGTTGAGGGAGACACCTGCGTACTGGGCACTAGAATCAAAGACGACCCTGATCTTGTTGGGCTTTTGTGGGTGATAAACCCCAAAGGTTGGAAGATACCAGCACTCTTCTCCTTGTTTTAGTAGAGGCGCCACTTCAGCATGACCATTAGAGAAAATGCCTTCCATGAACTCAACGTATTGCTCTTGCATTTGAGGTTTTCTTAGTAAGTTTCGTTTGAGAGACAAAAAACGACTTACTGCAAGCTCTCTGTTATTTGGCATTTCTTGGCGAGGTTCTTTGAAAGGAAGTGGAGCAACCCAACTATTCTCTTCATCTCTGTACATCCCTTTGTCCATTATCTCTAGGAAAAGAGTGTCCTCAATAGAAGGAGCTGGCTTGTTATCGTTTTCTGTGCGATTGAACACTGTCTGACCCAGGGTTTGTTCAGGTGCTTTACTCTGCTTATTTATACTTTTGAGTTGCAGAAAGTTGTCACAGCGTTCAAAAATGCTGGGGCGTCCATTTTCAAGAACAATTGTCTTAAACGTGCTGACTGAGGGTGTATGAACGTTACCCTGACATACCTCTCCAATTACAACCCACCCTAAATCTAGGCGTTGGGCAAAGGGGGCATGATGAGGTCCATTGACCTGTTCCCTGACCTTGTGCGCACGTAAAACATCTCGACCTAGTAGCAAGAGTATTTCAGCCTTTGGATCTAGTTCTGGAATGAACCTGGCTAAGTGCCGGAGGTGGGGCTGGTTTAACACAGCGCTTGGAGTTGGAATTTCACTCCTATTGTTTGGAATGTCCTGACATTCAATCAGTGCAGGTAATGGGATTGCTACAGACCCATCTAATGACTCAATCTGAAAACCTTCAGCCATTTTTCCCCATGTTTCAACAAGCCCAGAGCATGTTCTTAGATTGTAGCAGAAGGGCTCATTTTTAATATCAAAAAGTTCAAAGAACTCAGGCCTAGCTAAGGACCGATTGCTCTGATCGTCCATGATTACGTAAGCTTTAACTGCACTATCTTTTTGACCTTTTGGATACACCCTTGTGAGACATATTTTGGAACATGAACGACCCCACTGACCTGGCCCACACACATCTGTACAGTTTGAAGTTACCTCAACATTTTCAGGTTTATTTTCTCCCTCCCCGCCATCCTCTTGAGCAGGTGGAGGAGCCTTGTTGGTTTGAGGTGGAGGACCAGGATGCATGATTGTGTCGTGATTTGTACTGTCACATTCGGTGCACTTTACTGTAGATTTACAGTCCTTGGCGAGATGCGTGTCCGAAGAGCAGCATTTGAAACATATTCCTTTCTCTTTGAGGAAGGCCTTTCTTTCGTCCAGTAGTTTGTTCCTGAATGTCCTGCATTTCTTGAGTGGGTGTGGTTTATTGTGCAGTGGGCAGTTCTTGTTAATGTCTTTGTTGAGAGTTAAAATGTTTGTTTTGTGAACAGCAACTGGTTTGGGTGAGATATAATTCTTTAGGTTGGGTCTTTCTGGTTTAAGGTGCATTTGACTGTATTGTTGGGCAAAACTTGGGTCATTGCGTTTCCTTGCTTCCTTGCAAATAAACCTGCAGAAGTATTTGAAAGGTGGGAAATGACCGTTATTTTCTTCTTTGTAGTTAGAGCCATGAGACAGCCACTTTTCTTGGAGTGCATATGGGAGCTTTTCTACAATAGGACCTATTCCCCGAGAAGTGTCCAGATATGTGAGACCAGGAAGATATCCGTCCTCCTTGGCACCTTGGATTTCTTGCAGTAGATCCCCTAGCTCGCGTAATTTGATATTGTCCTTTGTTGTTAATTTTGGGAAACTGTCCAATCTTTGAAAGAGTGACTTCTCAATCATTTCAGGAGCTGCATAACACTCATGAAGTCTCTCCCATGCTCTCTGTAGTGCTACTGTGGGGCTACCAATGTGTACAGAGCGTATGCGCTTCACTTGATAGCTTGACTCTTTTCCCAGCCATTTTGTCATTAGATCTAACTCTTGAGTAGGTGTGAGGTGGACTTCAGCTATGGCACCAGTGAATGAGGAACACCATGCTCTGAAGTTCTCTGGCCTGTCATCATATTGGTAGAGACCTGAAGTAATTAGATCTCGACGTGCCATATATTGTGCGAATGGCTCAGCTGGGTGTGGCATGCAACCTGGGGCATTGTAATAAGGCGTGAATGGAACTGCAAGTGGACTGAGAGGAACATCTGGAGTGGTCTCAACTTTAGTTGGGCCTGGTGTGCTTGGAAAATGCAAAGCTGTTTGACTGATTGCTAATTTTGACTTAGCACTGTTAGGTGATGGCTCTGAACTGTCCCTTTTTGGTGGTTCCCATGTTACAAATGTGACATCTGAGACATCATTTTGCTGAGAGTTAGCTGAGACTTGTGACTGACTTTGAGATTGAAAGTTTATTTGAGATTGCACATAATCCTTTGTTCTTTCTTTTTTAACTCTGCCTAATGCAGAGCTCCTGCTCTCACGTTCATCTTCTATTGCTTCTGCTTCTTCTAGTACTTCAGCTTCTGCTTCTGCAGCATGAGCTTCTCTTTGTAATGTTAGAACTTCCAGTGCTGCATCAATTTTCAATTTTTCAAGTTCACTTACGGCCTTTTCCACTTTAAGCTTAGCTTCTTTAGTTGCATAGGATGCTCTCACTTTCGCTGCTTCTGCCTTGGCTCGAGCACGAGCTGCACTCTTTGCAGAAGATGTTGTACTTGTCGGACTTGTTCCAGATATTTTGCTTTCTGCCATTTTGACCACGAAGAAACATCAGATGGTGCCTTTTCACTGTAGTGTTTTTAGGAACACGAGTTAAACCATCAGCAAAAGAAACCTTGAGACGTGTAGACAGTAATTTTCCCTTTACTGAATGGTGAAAACTATGAAAAACACACATAGTATTGTGTCACCGCAAGGCAATGTAAACATGAACAAAATGCATACATACAAAATAAACGTTATAATTTTTTAACAAAAGAGTAACAAAATACAGCACTACACATTCAGATAACAAACATACAAACTTACGGCATTGCCTTTTAGATGCTTTCAAGGTGGATGGCAACAGATGGTGATGCTAGTTATGGCGATGCTAGCATGTGTCTGCATTGACGCTCAGATAGCCCAAACAGGAAGTACCGCGGCGAAACCGGAAGTGATGTCTGAATACGTTAATTTTTAATTGTAAAATAAAGAACTATAAATTACAACCGTACATTACTTTTAAATTATTTTTAACTATGAAATTATATTTATTGTGTAATTTAAACACATAAATTTAGCAATAAACAATTACAACATAAACAAATGCCTTAAGGGCAACACACTATCCAATCCTTGAATGGTTACAATACATCCACTGCTGCTCCAGTGATCCCACATAAGTTCATGTCATGGACGCTTTGCAACAAAATGACTCAACCATTTGTTTGTGGAGACACCCTAGCGGTGGAAGGCCATAAGCAGCCGCTTAGTTCGCTTATACGGTGGGCCGGCCGGCTCTGCTCTACTCATTGGAACTTGCTCTTGTTCAACCCAAAGAGTTTGAAATGCCTTTCTCACCAGACCAATAATTTGTCAGAGCAGAGGAATCTATGCCTGCTGACCACATGGACTGTCTGGAGCCAGGCCAGTAGAGAGGAGCAAGTGTCTTAATCACAAAGGCACAATTACAACTCATTTTTTCACATGTTTGATTTGCTTAAAATGAACCCTGGTGTGATGGCTCAAAAATAATTGTTTGTGTGGTGAAGAGAAACACACATTACATAAAATACCTGGAACTCCAACATCGATACATCTTAAAACAATCATTACTTATCATAGGTGGGACCAAGTGGCTATTTTACAAGTCAAAAATAACAGGGCAAGTCCAAGTCAAGTCACTAAATTGGCATTTTAAGTCATTAAAAAAAAGAAAAAAAGACAATAATAGATTCATTATGTTTTGTAAAAATGATAGATGACTGAACATTAATTGTAAAAAAAACTATTCCACAATGTGGTAGGTAAGGCTTACAAAAATGACTTTGCTTTTCACAATTCAATGCCGAAAGGGGAAATACAATGTGGGTAGTATGCCTTGAAATAAAAACTTTAACAAGACTTGAAGCTTTTTCTGATACTAGCATGGTCACTTACTCTGACATATCCAAGTGTCTCTGCTTGAGCACTCTGCATTAGCCTGAGTTTTAATGAATTTACTAAACGCTATTGTACTTTATGGTACTATTGTTGATGTAATATCAGGGCTCTAGAGTGCGACCAATTTGGTCGCATATGCGACCTAATTTCTCAATGGTGCGACTAAAAAAAAATCAGAGGTTGCACCGGTGCGACCCGTCGTTCGAGGGGTAAAAAAAACGAAACTCCGTCTACGGCCGGTCCGCCTCCTGCGCGCGGCTCACAACACGCGTATCACCCATTCATGCGGCTCAATACGCGCCTATCGCGGCAAGCGCGCCGCTCAATTCGCGTTTACCGCGCCGCTGAAGCCTCAGACGCGCGCAAACGCGTCTTTGCATTGACTTAACATGGAAACCCTCAGCGCTTACCGCGCGAACCGCGTTCGATGTGAACGTACCTTTACAGCGGCAGGCAGCTGCAAACAGATCAGGCGAGGCCGAGATGAGAATTAAGTTTAACGTTGCCTACAATATTGCAAAAGAAGTAAATAAATAGGCTGCATTATAAACTCTTGATCTGGGTAGTAAATGGTATTATTGTTTTTATTTGTATTTGCTGCTCTTAGGGACCAAAATCAGTTTAAAGTTTAAATTTCAGCTCAGTAAAGCACTTTAAACACCTTTTCAGTAAGTTTTAGTTACCTTTCTTGTGGAATTGTGCTTCAAATAAAGAACTTTATTTTGACCAGGTTGTTAGTTAATCATTTACAAGTCATTATTGTCTATGGACAGTGATTTAAAAAAAAATAAATGAATAGATAACTAAAAAAAGTGAACTTGTGGAAATGCGGTGTTAAATGTGATGCAGTTGAAAATTTGGGTGCACCTAACTTTTGTGCTGGTGCACCTAAGAAAAAAATTTAGAAAAGTTAGTCTAGAGCCCTGAATATGTAACTGGATTAATTAACAGCAATATACTTTCCACTAAAGGGTACATAACTTTCAAAATAAACACAGATACAATTAAGGTTGCACCTGATAATGTTGCAATAGCTGACTAGTAACGTTGAGCAAGTGTCAGGCACAATAAATGAGACAAAGGTGATAAACAATTACAAAAATATATGGGACAGGAATAAAAATAAACGGGAGCGGGAACAGCATTAATAAAAGTTAAACTTTCTGTGTTAAGCAACCCAAACGAGATGCGCCGATTTTTTGTAAATCTTTCAGCGTGTCAAAACACTGGTCCAAAGAACACGTTTTTTTTTTCCGGGTCTGCAACAGACGTTAACCGAAGCTGTCGCCAGCGACAAACAACAAAAAGAAACAGACCTTTCGCCAGGAGCACAGGTGAGCAGTAACAGATGAGTGATTGATTTCCTGTGATCACTTTAGCAACAGTTTAGCTGTGTTGTAGCGGAGATTTCATTGTAAATATATTTATACTGTATATAATAATATAACCATTGTCTTAGAAGTAGCAATAGATTCATTAGTGTTAGATTAAACTGTTTTTTTACCATTTGCGCACATGTGCTTTTTTACTTGCTTCCTCGCATTCTTCTGCCCTTTTTGGTACACTAAAGTGTTAGATTTCAGTGCCAAAAAACTAAATAGTGAAAAAACACGTTTAAACCATCAGAGGGCCCCTGTGAGTTTTGTGAAACATTAATAGCATCAGCAGGGGGCGTGTCACTGTCTCAATCACAGTCATATGTAGATTTTATACACAGGGTTATTCCCAACAATGTTTATCAATATATAGTGTCATTTTTGACATTTTATAAATTGACTTTATACAATATTGCTTTAAAACTGCTCATGCTCTTGATTCCAACATATTGCTTCATTTATTTATTTTAATCTTTCACTATTTTTTTTTAGAAACACAAGGGTTTCTTTTGGACAAATCTAATCTGATCTAATATATTTACATTTATAGAGATTTTCCTGATGAAGGGGAAATGTCCTGTGACAAGGTTGGGCTCTGTCTTCAGCTGGACAGGAACTACTCTACAATATTACACAGCTGAAAAACCTGGGGGGTATTCCAGAAAGCAGGCTATGTGACATACCTGGGTATGTTTAAGGATAAGTTCGTGGATAACCTCAACTTTCGGTTCCAAAAACGGAGGTAACTTTCTGGGTATGTATGTAACCATAGCAACTGACTCTCTGAAGATAACCTGCTCCCGAGCAGGTTATGTTTCAGTGTAACTTCGTTTCAGAAGGTTGGTGAGCATGGCGTGCCCTTTTGATGAGGATCCTGTGGACGTAGAAGCACAAATTATACGAGGTTTTTTTTTCGTCGGGAGAGGGTTATAAGACCGCGTATTGATGTGTTTGCATACCCTAATGAATATTTGAAACAGCGTTATCGTTTTTCAAAAGATTCGTTAGTTTATTTAACACGTCTTTTAAAACCGCATATCGTGAATGTGACAAACCGCGGTTCTGCGCTTAGCACAGAAAACATTCTGTGCATAGCACTTAGGTGTTTTGCGTCTGGACATTTTTTGTACAGTGTGGGCGATTCAGAGCATGTGAGAAAAGCAACTGTGTGTAGAGCCGTTCGTACAGTATGTCTGGCACTTAAACAGTTCTTACCCACGTTTGTACAGTTCCCTGGCTATAAACCTCTGCTTGTTATTAAAGACGAATTCCACTGAATGGCAGGTTTGTCCTTTGTAGTAAAATCTATGACGCATATTTAATATTTAGTCATATTATGTATATCTATACATGTATTAATTATTTTCGTAGTGATATAACATATTCAAAAGGCTGTACAAGTCATACTTCATTATTTTGTATTATAATAAAACGGGAGCCAATACCAAATGTGTAATTTAATACACTCACGCATTTACTCTGTCCGATATTTTTTGCCAAGCCAACTCTCTTGCTTTAGCTGATGCAGCTGTATTGCTTCTTTTTAATATTATTGGCTTAAACTCCTCATAAGCGTGCATTAAAACCTCCAACTCCGCTTCTGTGAAATACGCCGCTCTTTTTTTCGCTTTGACTTTCCATGGTGACTCGTGAAATCTGCGATCCATTGAAAATGTCTTTATATATGCACCGTGCACGCGCATTAACTCTGGGTAACCAGTTGGAGGTTGATTAAACTTACTCTTCTCAGGTGTTTTGGAACCGACATACTCATGGTATGCCTGTTTAGGGTAAATCAACCCAGAGGTTATGATTTATCATATGGTAAGTTAACCAAGCTTTCTGGAATACCCCCCTGGACCTTAGTAAATAAAACAACCTGTAAAATCGACACTGGAAGCCATATTTCAGACAAAACGTTATGAGTTGAAGCACAATAGGTTGAGGTTCATTTCTGTAATCTCATAAATCGTGTTGCTGTACATTTATAGTTGTTTATAAAGAGAAACTTGATGAATATTAAAATCCTTTTTTTCTTATTACACACTGTTCTAAGCATATATAAAATAAAAAATAACAAATATTTCGCCAGATTTTGAATGTTTTATTGCCTCTGAAAAGAAAAATGGCTAAAAAAAATTATACAAGCACAATTTTCTTGACATTCGGTTAACTAAGATGGTTAATGTGACCAATGTCACTGTGTAACAAATGTCCTGTTTTTACTGAACTGGAATCCATTTCAAAAGACTACAGGTATTTGTAAGCTGGCAGGAGTGGGAGTAAGTTTGAGTGGTAGTGGGATGGGACCAGGAGTCACTTCTACAGGACAGGGACAGGATTATTTTTTTTTACTCTGGTCCAGGATTGGGATGGGGTTTTTTTTTCTGTGAGTGGGGTGGGACAGGAGTGAAAAATCCACTCCCGTGTCATGCTCTATTTCCGACTGCACGATTTGCAGAACAATGGTGTCACTGTTACTTTCACACTGCACGACTATCAGGGGCAGCATCCAGTCATTGCTAAACTCATAATGTTATGACAGACAAGACACATTACTTTAGACAGAACTTTGACCATGTTCTAAACGCATGTCTCATAAGCAAGAATTCATGTGAAAAACCGAACTGCAAGGCCAAGTTTATCATTAAAAATGAGAGCATGCGAAGTATTGATTTAACTACTTCGGTCCAAATAATAAAACATTTAAACACCAAAAAGCAAACCAAGAACAGCCACAATAAGAACACATTAAAAAGATGAGAAATTAGAAATATGCCGGCGGTCCCCTGCTGCTCACTAGAGAACAAACATTTGCAAAGAGGATTTTTGAGCAGCCTCTAAAGCAACTTTCTGGGTGTACTAGGTAAGTTCATTCATAATTTTAATTAGATAAATGTACATCAATGAACTAGTTGAAGGGAACTCTGAAAATATCAAAAGATAAATGGAGCCTTGATTGTAAGTAAGCAAATAAGTTACCGTAAATTAAGTCATTTATGTGAACTCTTGGCACTTGCCATAAGAAGAAATCAATTGTATTTTTGTTAATCTTAACAAAAAATTACTTTACCATTTTAGAAGAAAATTTGTTATAAATGTATTACATTTTAGGCAAGAAATTGAGATGGTTAAAAGTTTAACACTTCTCAATTTAACCTTGTTTCGTAACTTGACCAAAACGATAAGTGTAATAATATGCTAAATTAGTGGGTGTTGAGAACAGGAGTCAGAACTTCGGGGAGGTTGTTAAAAGTTTATAGCTGAAAGCGAATTGACAACAAGGCTCCTGCCTCATGTTGACACGTGAGAGACTAACCATAGCGCCTAGCATCTCCATGGCTAGCACTTTCGCTCACAACAGAAACAGATAAACGCAATAAAAAACACAAAATTTGGCCTCAACAGTGATGCGAGTGAACTAATGGCCATTACTAGCAGCCATTAGGAAACACGTTACATCTAAAAGCCATGGTTTCTGATAAACACAATCACATTAGAGCAACCTATTACGGTGGTGACGTAGTAAACAGACACGAGCTGGTAGCGTGTGTTATTGAACGCGAACCAACACAAATCATACGTTTGTTACAGTTTCTTACATTTATGTGTACCGATGAAAGCCGCACCCACAACAAAATAACTTTAAAGAAACTGTTTTTATATTATTTCTTGGCGGCCACAGTGTTCTCGCAGTACAAGGCCCGAGCCGCGCCAGTCCCATCATCACTACCATCCGATCACTTTACCTCGTTCAGCTGTCTCTCTGCGGCCTCGCGCAAATTTGCGTCCATGGTGCCCCGGAGGGCCTCGATCAAAACGTTGAGATCCATCGCAAGGTCGCGGTGTGGCTCGGATTCGGTAGGCTCGGTGATCTATGAAGTCCCGGGCGCTGCGCACATGGACGCTCGATTCTTCTGCTACCGGCGCGAAAGGAAGAGTAGACACGACAGGCCGGATAGATCAGCGCCAATTTCTCTTCAGCGAGTTTCCGCTTCGTTCCAAGACCTGTTGGGAGTTGTAGTTTTTTTTCCTTCGACGTAAGCATGAGTGACTCAGAAGTTATTATTATTATTATTATTATTATTATTATTATTATTATTATTATTATTATTATTATTATTATTATTATTATTATTATTATTATTATTATTATTATTATTATTATTATTATTATTATTATTTTCTTAATTGAAAATTAATATCAGAACAGAAAATTGGACCCAAAACAATAAAAGGAAAATACAGACACAGAAAAATTACGAACTAAAATAAAGACAACATAGTGGGGTACAATGGACACCATGTTAACAGTTTTTTACATTTTTCAGTACAGTTGAGGTGATCATGGCTTTGGAGTTCATAGAGGAGGATATAGTATCAAAATAAGATTTCATTTCATGTTTAAATCTGTTGAAGGAAGGTTAGTATTTTGAAAATGTGTATATGGAACTTGGTGAGTAAAACAAAAAAAGATTCAGAAGATGGTGTTCATTCTTATTCAAATGATCATGAAAACCTAAAATCACATGTCACAATGTGATCACATGTGTCAACGTCACACAGAAGGCAGAATATGTTTACAGAACCAGAAGACTGTTGTTTCTGGTTAGTTTCACAGAAAGAGAACTTTACATCAATATCATTAGAAAACACACTACAAGATAATAATAATAATAATAATAATAATAATAATAATAATAATAATAATAATAATAATAATAATAAAACAATAAAAGTCTAAGCAGATTTAAAAACAATAACAAAAGCCACATCAAAACACTGTGAAAATAAGGCAGAGTTAGACTGTGTTAACATTCAAAGACCATTCATACCATGGAGACCAGAGATTGAATCTGTGAAATGGATAGGTAATTTGGGGGGTGCGATGGACTGGCGACCTGTCCAGGGTATACCACCACCTCTCTTGTGGTGGAGATAGCCATCGGCAGACCCCCGTGACCCCAAAAAGGGAATAAGCGGGTTGGATATGAATGAACATATGAATGAATAGACATTGTTGTCTATTTTTTTTGAGGTTGTTTGATGGGGCAGGAAATGTTAACTATTTCACAAGCTATGAATTCACTTCAGCAGTTTTATTTCTTTAAACTTTTCACATGAAGAAATATACAAATTTTTATATGTTATATATTATATATTTTATATATTTATATTTAATCTGATATATGAAAAGTAATAATACATTATTATATAGATATTTAAAGGACTGTGCAAATCATAGAGTGCTTTCTGAAATATAACTAATGAGTGTTTCTTTTTTTGTAAATACACAAAATAGAAAGTTACCCAACTAAGAAATCAATTTTTGTTTTTACTACTCTTTGCCTTCAAACCATCATCAATGTTGAAACCCACTCATGAACTGAAACAGAAACAGCTGTGTATGAGGCTTAAAACTAGGTGCGCAACAGCAAAAGATACAAGGTAGAAATACTGCAAATACTTTCCTAGACTAATATTTCAAAGCAGACTGTGGTTTCCAGATGTGGTAATCAAGATCTTTCTAGCTATTCAAGATAGTGAGCCAAGGAAACAAAACTGGAAAATGTCAAGTGGTGCTATCAGCTCAGATCTCGCAGAAAACAGGAACCCAGGTAATCCCAACTACTGTCCAGAGTCTGGTCACAAATGATCTTGGTGTAAAAGTTGCATTTAAAAAGCCATACAAGGCCAAACGACTCAAGTATCTATGGAAATACAGGAACTGGGTGCAGAAAAAGGCAGCATACTCTGAAGACCTGAAGAGCCAATATTTTAAATATCAGGCTGAAGGCAAAAAAGTTTTGTTCTTTGATGCACTGGAGGGCGGTACAATATTGAGTATCTGTGAAGCATGGTGGAGGTTCCTAGGTTTGGGGCAACATTTATGCAAATGGGGTTGGTGATTTGGTCAGGATTAATGGTGTTCTCAATGCTGAGAAATACTTGCAGATACATATCCAATGGGCAATGCTGCAGGGAGGCCCAAATGATTGTTTTTCTCTAAGTTTCTCTAAGTTTTTCTCGTCCTCCTTTTTAACAATAAACTTATTTAGCATTACCTTCAAGTAAAAAAAAAAAGACAAAAATGTACAAAACATATGTCTAAATAAAATCACAGTAGAAGAAGAATTAATTAGTAGATTTAAGAATGAAAGATTTAAAGTTAAAGAAATACACACTATTTTATGGCAGTATAACACAATTAATGAGACGCTATTGTTTAATACTATTAAAATCCATTACAATACATATAGTCTATGTTTAGAACATAGTTCTTGCCCAGTAGTACTAAATATTTAAAAAAAAAATTAAACCTGCTACCATATTCCAATACATTGAATGTGATTTGCTGGACATGCTGGTTTATCCATGGAGGGCTGGAACCCTTCTACATAAATACAATTCAGCACCATAAAATCAATGGCCCATAAGATCAAGGGCCCGTAACCCGAATACTTAAGAATGTATGCTACTGGATTTGGTTTTGAAAACAAGTAAAACAAGAGATTTGTGAAAAGTTACAAGCAAATGGCACCACTTTGGTGGAATGGCTCATTTATCTACACCTAAATAAACGGCACCATTAGTTGGCGTTTTAGTACATGCTCTTGGTATTTTCACTAGATGGTAGTAGCGCCCTTGTGGTTACTGAAGGATCTGAGACAAAGCACCAACGAAGAAGAAAACCCTGTAGTCACGGGTCACCGGTATCCCGAGAAGTACAGTAGGAGGAGATTTAAAGATAACATTAGCCGGCTTGTGTTTAACGTTTACGCCCACATATGAATTTACTTAGGATCTGAGATCTGCGTTCAGTGTCTTCTTTTGTTTAAACTGCCCGACATGTCCAAAAAGAGAGGAATAAACCGCGAGACGGAGAGCAGTCTGCTGGAGGAGCAGGAACCGAGGCCCTCCAAAGAAGCTCCAGCCCTCAGAGGTAACGTTAATCCAGGCACAAAATGTCATGATGGAGATCGCCCTGTGAGATGAATAACCTTTATGTGGACGGTTAAACGCTTGTAAACAATAATTATAGGGGTAAATAAATGGGTTTAGGACTAGTATGATGTATTCTGACGAGCCTTACGTTTCTTTTTAAAAAGAAAATCTGTTTTTAACCTAAACTTTGATTGGACTTGAGCCATACGTTACCTGTTAATCATTTCCTTAAAAAGGGACGCATGGGTTGTGCAATACTCTTATTGTGATGTATGTTTGCTCAGGGTTCACATTACTCATAACTGAGTCATAGTTCATTCTGAACATTTTAAGAATATTACTATTCACTTAAGAATAACCTTTCAAATTAATATGCTTCAGTGTCATAATTTGTGTGCTCACGTCTGCAAACTTGCTACTGAATATTCCAGATTGTTTGTGGAGTCAAAAAGTGTTTCTTGTCCTTGCAGGGCTTTTGCAGTTTTGGGATAATGTCTAATAGCATTTGTTCTGACACATTTTGTGATTTAAGTTTGGTAAGTTTCCAAGTAAGAGCTCAGTTGTGTGAAGTTAAAACAAAGAATTTAAAAAGTAGTTAAACATATCTGATCTTCAAATATACAAGTAAAGCTTTTTATTCCAACATCAGGTGAAGTCTCCAGTATGCCGCTACTTTAAAATTTAATTACCGATATTTAATAAGCTTTCAGAATTATTTGATGGTGGGTGGGAGTGTCTTATTTATTCCGTTTTATCCTGTATATTCAGTGGTGTGAAAAACTATTTGCCTCCTTCCTGACTTTATATTCTTATGCATGTTTGTTACTCAGATGTTTCTGATCATCAAACACATTTTAATATTAGTCAAAGATAACACAAGTAAACAAAAAATGCAGTTTTTAATGAATGTTTTTATTATTTAGGGAGAAAAAAAATCCAAACCCACATAGCCCTGTGTGAAAAAGTGATTGCCCCTCCTTGTTAAAAAATAACTGTGGTTTATCACACCTGAGTTCAATTTCTGTAGCCACCCCCAGGCCTGATTTCTGCCACACCTTTTCAATCAAGACATCACTTAAACAGAAGCTACCTGACACAGAGAAGTAGACCAAAAGAACCTCAAAAGCTAGACATCATGCCAAGATCCAAAGAAATTCAGGAAGAAATGAGAACAAAAGTAATTGAGATCTATCAGTCTGGTAAAGGTTATAAAACCATTTCTAAAGCTTTGGAACTCCAGCGAACCACAGTGAGAGCCATTATCCACAAATGGCAAAAACATGGAACAGTGGTGAACCTTCCCAGGAGTGGCCGGCCGCTCAAAATTACCCCAAGAGCGCAGAGACAACTCATCCGAGATGTCACAAAAGATCCTAGGGCAACATCCAAAGAACTGCATGCCTCACTTACCTCAATTAAGGTCAGTGTTCACGACTCCACCATAAGAAAAAGACTGGGCAAAAACGGCCTGCATGGCAGAGTTCCAAGATGCCAACCACTAACAACCAAACAGAACATTACGGCTCGTCTTAATTTTCCTAAAAAACATCTTGATGACTGTCAAGACTTTTGGGAAAATATCTTGTGGACTGACAAGACAAAAGTTTAACTTTTAGGAAGGTGCGTGTCCCGTTACATCTGCCGTAAAAGTAACACAGCATTTCATAAAAAGAACATTACACCAACAGTAAAATATGGTGGTAGTAGTGTGATGGTCTGGGGTTGTTTTGCTGCTTCAGGACCTGGAAGGCTTGCTGTGATGGATGGAAGCATGAATTCTACTGTCTACCAAAAAATCCTGAAGGAGAATGTCCGGCCATCTGTCCGTCAACTCAAGCTAAAGCAATCTTGGGTGCTGCAGCAGGACAAGATTTGGAGTGGCCTAGTCAAAGTCCTGACCTGAATCCCATTGAGATGCTGTGGGATGACCTTAAGAATCGGTTCATGCTAGAAAACCCTTAAATAAAGCTGAATTACAACAATTCTGCAAAGATGAGTGGGACAAAATTCCTCCAGAGCGCTGTAAAATACTTGTTGCAAGTTATCGCAAACGTTTGACTGCAGTTATTGCTGCTAAGGGTGGCCCAACCAGTTATTAGGTGCAGGGGCAATCACTTTTTCACACAGGGCTATGTGGGATTTTTTTTCTCCCTAAATAATAAAAACATTCATTTAAAAATGGCATTTTGTGTTTACTTGTGTTATCTTTGACTAATATTAAAATGAGTTTGATGATCAGAAACATTTTGTAAAAAGTCAGGAAGGGGGCAAATAGTTTTTCACACCACTGTACATAGTAAAGCACTGTTATCAAATCTCCAAGGGTAACCAATTCAATCTCCATTAAAAGATATGAATTTAAATGTTGGTAAAATAAACTTTGTTTATTTTAATTGAAGAAACAAAAATATATTTAGCCAATGAAGAAAAGAATCAAATCAAATCAAATCAAAGTTTATTGGTCTAGCGCTACACTGCAGCATTTCTGTTGCCCAGGGTGCCATACAGAGAATAAAACAATAAAAGAATGAACATGAACAGTCAAAAAAAAGAGTTTACAGGATTGATTCTATGACAATTTTCTATGTTCTCAGAAATACTACAGTTGTGCTCACTCAAAATTTCACTCTCACAAAATTTTTGGTTTCTGAACCATTTTCTGAAGTATTTGCGATTTATTGTCAAACAACCTTGATTACTCTTTGAAAATTATAATGGCAGCACAAACTTACCAAATCACCCAACCCTAACTATGAATTTAAAAATGCATTTTTGTTGTTCATATTTTCTGCAAAAATTTAAGTTTGAAAACACATTGAAACAGTTCATTTCACTAAATACATTTCACAATTATTCAATATATGTTTGAAAAAATTATCACAAATATATATTTAGCTGTGCTACAGTTGAATTGAATTACAATTCAAGACCACTCTATTATCGTCGTTTAATTGAACTGGTTATTATTAAAGCTAGTTTGTGGCACTAAACTCTCACATCACATCACATACTAGTCTTGACATTGCAACCCTCACAAGCTTGAATCCCAAAGGACTGTGAGCAAATGATGCAAATATATGCAACACATTGCATCAATGACACGAAGCCGAGGTTACTCATGATGCGGTGTCGAATTATTCCCTCAGGAGCCGCGTCACCAGCAACTGCCTCAGCCCGCATGTCAATCCTCCTCCTTATTGCCATCTTCGCCTCTTCTGCCTGTGTCATGTATTTGCTGTTCAGAAACTTCCCAGAGCTGAGCGAGTAAGTTTTATAGTTTTCAAGGTTGAATATGAATAATTCTGTAAACAATTCTTCTTCCACACATTCCAGATTTATCTGTTGATAACAAAAGTAAATGTTTGTCAAGTGGTGTTTTTCTTGACAAGTACCAAGTACATGTTTTTCTTTATTTTTATTTATTTATTTTTTTTGCAGAAATGAGAGAGAAAGCATCAAAATCCCTAAAGATATGGATGATGCCAAGGCACTGGGAACAGTGCTCTCCAAATATAAGGACACATATTACACCCAGGTGCTTTTAGCATACTTTGCAACATATATTTTGTATCCTTTGTGCTGTTGTAGACATAAACAAAAATGCTGTTTTTACATTTAGGTTTAAGAGCTGCTGTAATCACCTTTTCAGTGATCTTTGAAGTATAAATTAAAATGTATTTTCTCAAAATTCTACATCAATCCCCCATATTTTGTTTGGACACATTTAAAAAATAAAAAAATCGTTGTTAGTGATAATCATCAAAGTTAAAAGAAATAAGTACTTGATTATGAATTATGATTATAAAAGTCCTAACACTCTGGCCGAGTAGTCAGAGGAAATTATAGCAAAAAGATGAAAATGTTGTTCCATTCATTGATTTTCCAACCCGCTTATTCCCTTTTGGGGGTCTGCCGGTGCCTATTTCCAGCGCACATTTGGTGAGAGGCATGGGTAAACCCTGGACAGGTCGCCAGTCCAACGCAGGGCAACATTCACTCACACATTCACACCTAAGGGGATTTCTTTAGATTATTCTAAATAACCACATGTTTTTGGGATTTTTTTGGGGGGTAAACCGGAGTACCTGTAGGAAACCCATACAAGCACAGGTAGAACACGCAAGCTCCTTCCACCAGCAACCTTCTAACTGGGAGGCCACAGTTCTAGCCACTGCGCCGCCATGCCACCAACATAAATTTGGACAAAGCAAAGGATAGAAAAATGTGCTACTTACATCAGTTGCAAATTTGTAACAATTTAGCATAAACAACATTAATATTCAAAAACAACCAACACGGCAGTAGTGCTGGGCGATATGGAAAAATTATATATCACGATATGAATTATTTTAAATCACGATAACGATATACATCACGATATGCCAAATAAAGTACGTTTTCAGTTATTCTCTGAAAAGTTTGACAAAAAATATCATTGCATACTTTTTTTTGCAACTTTATTTTGAAGTGACATTTAACTGAACTGTCACAAATGAGAAAAACTACATTTTAGTGCAGCAATGTAAACGTATCAAATGACAACAGATGTGGTGGAGGTAGAGCTACAGTAGCCTTCACATTTTTTTAACCACATCATAGTTATTTAAATAGTATTATCAAAATAAAGTATTTAAAAAAATTAAATAATGGACCACACTGCAAACAGCCTTTTCTACTTGGGCCCGGCATGCGTTATATAAGCGAGGCAACTTGACATTACTGAAGTGCTTACGACTGGGCATAACGTTCCTCGGGTCAAGCACTTTGACGAGGTCTCGGAAGCTACCCTTCTCAACTGCATACACGGGGATCATGCCTTTACAACAGTAATGCAAGATGGCACATGTGATGTCTTTATGGCGCTGGGACGTTTTTTCATACGGTGTGCATTTTATGAAAGACTCTTTAATTTTAGGCTGGCTATATTATTTCTCGCCACTTGCCCGGGCTGTTTCACAACTTTGTTTACGTCGCATTTCTTCGATTCTCCAGTATTCTTATTCGTGAACCTTCTTCACGTGGTAAAAGAGGTTTGTTGTGTTAGCGTCGGGCGCGGAAACAGTTTTTTGGCAGAGTTTGCAGATGACTGTCTTCTGCTCTGTGTCGGAGCTCTTGAAACCAAAATGCAACCAAATCCCTGATGTACCCCCACGTTTCGGTAAAAGTACTTCTTGGGCTGCTGCCTGCGTAGCTGTTTCAATTTGTTGCGACTCCGGGCATTCATCTCTTGCATCTCCGTCTTTAAGCACTCACGAGTTAACTAGCGTAAAGCATGTCGCAACAACGTAAAGCGTCATGTCGCAAAATCACAATACGGAGTTTCTTTGCGAAAAAGTTCATTTTTATTCTTGATTATCACTTATTTAAAGGGTAGAGTATGCGTTGCATAGCCACAAGACATATCATACATTTGTCATAGCCTATTTAATGCAATATTTTCTTTAGTAATTGATAAAATTAGGTTAGAAACGATAGACGAGAAATAGGACGATAGACACTTTTCTATCGTCCCCACGATATATATCGTCATATCGCCCAGCACTACACGGCAGTGATGAATAAATGTGTTAGGACGACATTTAAAGGATTGATTCTTGTATTTTGTTCCACTCCAATAGCAATGAGTGAATTTTTACAAAATCCAGTACATTTTCCCCAAGTTTTCAATCAATTCTTCCATCAAGTCTTTGGTTAAATGGACATGATGATTAGATATGTTCTTCCATACATTGCTCCTCATTAAAAATGAGTTTCACCCATTCCTTTTTCATAATAATCTTTGGGTGGTGGGTAGAACAGATGTTTTGTTACACTCTGGACCAGAGTGTTCTTTTTAATGGTCATATTCATCTAAAAACGTTTTTTTAACTATCACTACTGATTTTTTTTTTCGGACTCTAAGGAGAACGTAAATTCATTCATTCATTTTCATACCCGCTTCTTCCCTTTCGGGGTCACGAGGGTCTGCCGGTGCCTATCTCCAGCACACATTGGGCTAGAGGCAGGGCAACATTGGCAGTTGCACCCTGGACAGGTCGCCAGTCCATCGCAGGGCAACATTCACTCACACATTCACCCCCTAAGGGGAATTTAGATTAGTCAATTAACCTAACCACATGTTTTGGGATTGTGGGGGAAACCAGAGTACCCAGAGGAAACCCACGCAAGCACAGGGAGAACATGCAAACTCCTTCCAGGAAGGTCACCGGTGAGCCTTGAACCGATAACCTTCTAACTGGAAGGCCACAGTGCCACCAGAACTTTTTAAATTCCTTAGATAAAAAAAAAATAATAAATAATAATAATTCTCACTGCACTCAAACTGATTTTATATTGAACACTGAGCTCAAAGATGTGTTTTGAAGAACTTTGGTTAGCTACAAATAAGCACAGCAAGACTGTCAGAGCATTGTCTTTGTAGTATGTACCTCGCGGAGTAACAGGTACTTTGCTTCATATAATGTAATGGCCCCAGTTAAGAGTTTTGCAAGAAACTGATTTCAAACTCAATCTACTGCCTTAAAATCCAGTATGCCATATATTCCCCCGAAATACAGTGTTCTTATTATTTTAAATATTACTCATAGTGGATTATGACCATTTAATGTGTTATGTGTGGCATGAAGATGCTACCGCAAAGAAAGAAAAATGTTCTCCATTATAGCCTTAATCAGAACGTCCTCAGCCTTCAGACGTTTGCAATCCCAGGCTCCATATTTCTGAGTATATTATCTGGCTATCTCTACCCTTTTCCTTTGGCCCTTTTCCTGGTCTGTCTGGTAAGGCTCTTGTTTGTATGCAAATACATCTCAAAAGTTCTAAGTTTTGCAAGGAATTGTGGTTTTCAAAAGTTTTTCTGGTTTGCAGTGTTCAGGTCTCGGAGCCTCTTTTTGCTACATGCTTTCCTATTTAGTCGGGAGACCAATGGTCTACAAGTACCTCACAGAGAGAGCGCAAAAGTGGTCACAGCAGGTCACAGTTCCTTCACTTAAAATCTATGGATCGAATTTGAATTTATAAATACTGGATATCTTAAACTGATGCGGTTTCATGTATTTGTGTAGGTGGACAAGCACAGAGAGCATCTTATAAATTACATAATTTTTCTGAGAATAACTCCTTTCCTTCCAAACTGGTTTATCAACATCACTTCTCCAGTAATTAATGTACCTTTGGGTGTCTTCTTCCTGGGAACTTTTCTTGGTAAGTACTTTAAATTAATTGTAGTGACATAAAGGGTATGTTTATTTCAACTTTGTATAACAGATAATCTCTGGAGTGACCCTCTTTTCCAACTTGCAGTTGGGTTTTGGAGGTTGCCCTTGAGAATGATACTTTGTATGCACTGTGTCAACTGTATGGCATAGGGTTGTTTTTCAGGACGTGAACTTGGCCTTTTAATTCCAGTGAAAGACAGGTTTCAGCATGTATATTTTCCGTTTTAACCTGAATAATCAGGGTTGGTAAATTTGGGACTGATCAGACATTGAATAGCAGATCAACTTTCTAGGAGGAGTTCCTCAAAGTACGACACAAAGCAAAAGTGTTAATTTCAAAATAGTTCCTGTTGAGTTTGTTGACTTCCTGTTGAGAAACACAGTTCCTTATTATTTATATTTACATCGTGGTATCTTACACAATTGTGCCAAGTGTCATTTGCCTGTGACAAACAGACGCTGAAACTTATGGAGCCATATGCTATGGAGTCATTTTGCTACACCTACTTTTCACACACAAGTTCTGAAGTGTGTTTGAAATTTTGTGACTTTTTTTGAGCACCTTTAGGCACTCAGAAGTTCACGGAATGCTGGAAAACAATGATACTCTGTTAATAACAATAGCTCTTTCGGTGCACAAACCCTAAATACAATTCTTTGTTCTGGAGATCACATGACAAAGGATTCTTACATAATCCTTGTAGAATAGCTACTAATATGGGGCTGACATCACATTAAACACTAGACGTTTTCCTCATGGTTACTGTGCATACTGCCACCTGTTTCGTAATTTAAATAGTACATTTTGCTTTTTCGATGTTACAAGTAGTCAAAGTAGGAACATGCACAAAAGTAAGACATCCTTTTTCTTGATTTTCATCATGCTATTTTTCGGTTTCTTCCCACCGGAGCCTCTCTTTCATTCGTAAAATGGCGTCCAATTGGATTTCCAATTGGAAGATCATATACGTCTGAAGAAAGATAATTGAACACTTGACAATAGAGTATCGATTTAACTGCAAAAGTGACCCAATGGCATCCAAGTGACCAATAAAGGGCTTCATCTCACTCAAACGTTGGATGCAGTTTTATCTTTTATTTGATTTTTGCAACAGGAGTGGCGCCTCCGTCATTCGTGGCGATAAACGCAGGGACAACGCTGTACAAGCTGACCACCGCTGGTGAGGCTGTTTCCTGGAACTCCCTGCTGGTGCTTGGTCTCTTAGCTGTCGTCTCCATCCTGCCCGTTTGCTTTCAGAAGAAACTCCAGCAGAAGCTTGAGTAGATCTCCAACCTAGCTTGATTCAACTCAGGAATGATATTCAGCTTCCTTTTCATTTGTGCATGTTTGACAAACACTCACTTCGCTTTTCCGACTGCTCCTGGATGAAAGTTTGATCATCACAGCAATATTTTCCACACCCACGTCTTCGGTGGATCTTTGCACTCCATGTGAAGTTGCTGAGCTTAAATGCAAAGTGCCAACTTCAACTTTTTATTCTGACAGCTGTTTTTCCTCAAATATGTTGGTTATGAAAAGGTATTACATGTGCAGGATGCTTTTGAGTTTTTTTTCTCATCCTGATCGTGACTAGTGGTGGATGAGATCCTGTGATCAGTGGCCTGGCTGCGGCTAACCTTGAGAATAGTGCTGAGATCTCTCCCTTTAAATATGGATAATGCCACGTAGTATTACAGGTCATGACTAAGTTCTAATTTATTTGAAAAGTAATTAAATTCTGGTCTAGTGTTTCAATCAGTTTTATTTTTCAAGCTTCCAACGAAAAACGTCAAATTGATATTGGAACTTTTGTGATCGAATTTTGTTTAATCTGGATATTAACTTTAAAAGTTGCTTTTAATTTTGTCTTGAGAAAGGAAAGGACTGAATTCTGATCAGATGTCAAACAAGCCACTGTAGACTGCTTTAAATGTCGCTTTTAAAGGGGTTATCCACCCCCAAAAGGAACATGTATATTTTGAATTAGTGAAGGCCAGTTAATGTGGTGAGTTTTGTCTGTTGTACATTATACACAATGTCTTACAGATGTTTAAGTAAAATTTGGAATATGATGTGATCAGTTTCTTTGGATCCATTATTTAGACATTGTAACTGTTGCAGAATTTTTTTTCTTTCCAGAAATATTAGCAGATTCATCTCAGTTTGTAAGTAAAATAGTTCAAGTGTTTCAAACTGGTTTTTCTCCTGTATTGAATGTTTTTTTTTTTTTTTTGGTTGATGCGTTTGATTGAGAGAAATTAATTGGTGAAGTATTTTTCCATAAATGAACAAAATGGTTTAATTTTTTTTTTTTTGGGAGAACAGATCAATTATTGATACTTATTAACATCAAACTGTTGCCTCTGACTAAAGTCTAGTGTTCATGTCAGGTGAAATGTGAACAGATCTGGATCTTTACAACCGAACCCAAACCTCAAGAGTACTCAACAGCTTTGTGAAAATATTTAGACATAAAGATTTCTGAATGCTGTTTGCTCAACAAGCAGGGTCCAAATAGTTGGTTTTCACAAAAGTACTGTTAATTTTTTGGGTTTGTTTAATCGCAACAATCTGCATTTTATAGTTATATAGTAATAAATGTCACTATGATGGATGTGTTTCTTACAAAAAGCGAATCAAAAGCCCTTGTTAATGAATTGAAAATGTTTTAATGACCATCTAAATCAGTTCTTGTCAAAAAAGGTAATAAATTCTCCTCTGAAGGGGTCTATTTTTTTTCTTTTTTTTTCTTTGTTTGAGCTATTCTTAAATCAGTGCCTCTCATGCTCCCTTTTTTGTAACATTTGAGTCTTAAGTAAATGTCTTCCATTTGTCTGTGGTACAATGTTGTACTTTTTGGATACCTAAAGGCTTGTGGGTAACCCTTCATAGGGTTTATGTTGGTAAATGAATCAACAGGATGTTCATAAAGGTTAAAGAGGTGCATTTGCACTGAAGTTTCCTGACGAGAGATGTTTCTTACACCAGATACCATTGCCCTCATTCGATGGCTCTGTTTTATTCCTCTCAAATCTGTCGGATGTTTCCAGCAGCTCTTAAAAGTGAACTGGTCGTAAACTGAAAGTAACTTCTTCTATATGAATTGTATGTTTGATCTCACTACTGCTATTATTGTAATTATTGTCACCTTGATTTTCTTTAACATTTTGACTGTCTTCATGGCTAAAAATTGAGGTGTTACAGTATTACAGTAAAATTTAACAAACTATTGTTTCCATTTATGTCTGTTCAGCTTTTTGAAACATAATATATTTCTTACGAGATTATTAAAACATGACATTCACCTTTTTGAATCTGAGGTTTCTTGTTAACTGTGGTTTAATTTAAATGCTAAAGAAGGATCCCAGTCGGCTGTATTATTTATCTGGTGTCTAAATAAGACTAGAGTAAGTTAATGCAGATAACTTTTTTATCAAAGTACTGTATAGTTTAAAACATTAGTCTCCGTATGGACATTTTTTTTAATATTTACCAGGTGATTTTAAATGTTTTGACATTTCGTTTTTTTAGTCAAGAGAAGTAACATGTCTAATAAAAATAAATGAATAGTTATGGCCAATATATATTATCAAAGAGACCTACAGTGGAGAGTAAGATGGTCGAGGCCGGTAGTGAAAGAGAGATGTTTCTTAAGACTCAAGAACATTTACCAAGACATTACTTATGACATTAACTGTAGCTCTGGGCAAAACGCCAGCTAAAAGTTAAGGTCAACCAGAAGAAAGTGATGCTGTTTGCTAAGATGAGAATCCCAAGATCTCACAGTGAAACATGCTGGTGGGAGTGTGATGCTCTATGGATGTTTTGTTTGTTTCTCAGAATCTTACCGGGATTGAAGGAAATATGAAAAAGGGAAGACATGAAGGACTACCTCAACAGTCTGCATGAAAACTTGGTTTGGGTTGACATTTGGTCTTCCAACATGAAAACCCAAGCAGTCCAGAAGCACCATCAGTTCAGAACTGGCAGAAACCAGTGATACACCCTTCTATTGTCATGGAAAGGGATTTACAGCTTAATAGCCATAGCTCCAAAGTGGGAATGGGGTTCAAGTGTGCATGAAACAATAGTGGTTCACCATGATGTTTGGAACAACCTGATAACTTTCAAAAACTGTGTTGAAGTGTAGAAGAATCACTGCTCTTTTGAAGGAAAAGGGTGGTTACATTAAATGTTGATTTATTTTGGCTTGTCTTTCGTTCATTCACAAATTTTTTTCGATAATAAAGAATAGTTTTCCATTTTTAAAAGCATTAACGTTTTTTCATAAACGTGCCAGCACTATCATCACAGGCTAAACCTTTGAACTGATTGTTTTTCTTAATAATTTTCGATAATTATTGCTGTAATCATTTTTAGCAAGCTGTTTAGTTTTCAGATTGTTTAAATTGTTGTTATGCTGTACTTTTCATCTTTACCAACAGGTGGCAACATTCAATCACAGGATTTGTAAAAAAACAAAAACAAACAAAAAAAAACAATAACTCGATGTAAATCATCCATTTTAATTTTGAAGGTTTGACGTTAAAGTTTTTGTGTCTATGTCTGTGCAGGCGATTACGTTTAAGTTCGTGAGCTAAAAAGCTTAATTATATTTGTCAACGATATGCGTGCCCCAGGTCTTCCTCGTTGGCGTATGGCAAGCCACTATACTTTTTAATTTTGGAAATTTCATGATATTCATTCATTCATTCATTCATTCATTGATTCAGCTTCTTTCCCACGTGTTCCCTTTAGGGGTCATTTGGGATCTCTGTGCATTTTGGGTAAGAGTTAGAGGTACACCCTGAATAGGTCGCCAGTCTATTATTCACTCACACATTCATACCTAAGGGGAATTTAGATTAAATTTTTTTTATTCAATTGTTTTTGAATGGTTCAATTGGTTGTTTTTTTTTGGAGAACTTCTTCCCAGGAAGGTCACAGCTGAGCTTCTAACTGAAAGGCCACAGTTCTACCCCCTGCCACCTTGTTTCATGATAATTGAAGTTAAATTAAGTTTATTTAAGACTTATATACAACCATAAACGTGAATTAAAAAAAATACACCAACAAAATTACCTTAAATTATTCAAAGTACTTTATTATCATTATGATTTTTTTTTATTTGTGGATTTAATGCCATTTTGACCTGCTTTTGAATTATATTTGCTCATGTAGAAACATTTATGGAACAATCCTTCCATTCACACTGTGAGTGCACTTATTGAGTTGACTTTTTGGAAATTGAGTTGTTTAATGTTTTGATGTTTGATTTTGGTTATTTCGTAAGAAATTGTGGAAAAACTCAGATTTTACTATGGGCTCTGTATATTTTTGCAAATTATAACTAAACTTGTAAAGACTAAGTACTCAATACTAAGTACTCTTAGAAGTATTACATTTTACTTATTCTTTGAGTAGTAGTAGTAGAACAAAAATTAATTCATTCATCTTCTAAGCTCGCTGTATCCTTTTCTCACTGTTTTTGTCATACCAATATCAGATTATTTTGAGTTGACCTTGTCTTTGCTTTTTTTAGCATTTATGAGTTATTACTTTGTCTCAACACTTTTGTTATAAAACTTAAAAACTGTTCATCTGCAAAAAAAATGTTGCGGATTTTGACAAAATTTACTACTCAGGATTGTACTTTTTTTGTTACTCAGGTTTGTTTTGGAATTATTTTGTAATGTAATTAAAAAATAAATAAAACAGAAGGTGGGTTTGTAGTAAAATGATATCAAACAATGCCACAAAAAACAGTTTAAAATTATAATTTATTAGAGTTATTGTATAGTAGTAAAAAAAGCTAAAATGCCCCAGACTTCTAAGGGTTAAATGTAAATATCGTTTAACAAGAGAACCTGTTAATAAAATATGCTTCTTTAACAGATAAAAATGCTTGCCATATTGAGCGCTTTAGAGGATAACGTCATGCCATGAAGAGGGGGGCGCATGCGCACCAGTGACTGCTGAGGGAGGGCGCATTGAGAGAACAGCAGCTTGTAAAGGAGGCTAAAATGCGCTCTGTACTCCGGGTTTTTGCCTCGACCCGCCGCATCCGCAATGGCTGCGCAGAATGACCCGTGGAGTTCGTGCTATGAGCTATCCTAGACCCGCAAACAGCTGAGCTCAAGCCGAGCCGTCTCAAAATGAGCACCGGGGTCAGCTCCAGCTCCTGCCGCTTCGCGGATTATTTCGTGATCTGCGGTTTGGACACCGAGAGCGGCTTAGAACCTGACGAGCTGTCCGGTAAGAACTTACCGAGAATGGCCCACTTTAGGACATTTATGAGCATTTTTATATCATTAAGTATTTGTCAACCCTTATTCTTCTGAAACACAAAGCGGTGTTTCTAAGTGTAGGCTAAATGGTGTCAATTTAACACATAGTCGTGATTTGAAATTCAAAGACAGTGCTTACAAACTAACAAACAAACAAACATTGCTGTGCTGTAAATATTTGACTTTAAAAGAATCATATATGCTTAATTTAACTTGTGTTTTATATGGAATAGTTTGAAATCAATTGGGTTAAGCTATAGTTTGAGATGAAACATCCATCCCATCCTTGATCCCATCCTTGACCTTTTTGACCATTATGACATTTACAGCAAATAAACTATTGGTGTTTGCCTGGAAAACTCATGTTAGATTGATACAGAGTGGTGTTTTTTGGGATGCAACCTTTTTTAATGTTGACTTCCTGTTTATAGGTTATATCAGTACACATGTTTCCTGTTGGTGCTGAATGGTGATTGCAGTGGTTGTGGGTTAATTGGAGGTTTTCTTATATTTTGACCTGATTTAAGACATGTTCCAGCGGTATATCTTCGAGTTGAACTAAATGCCCCTCTGGGAAATATTTCTTAATCGTCAATCAATTCATGCTGCTGTAGTTACCTTTCCTTCTCAGGCTTCATTTATTTGTTGTCAACCACCGAGGCCATATTTGGGCATCACTGGTGTGCAGTTGAAGACAAACTTATTAGGTCCCCTGTAAACTTGCACATTCTCAAAAGATGATTGATATAAAACAACACATTTTAAACATATTGGTTTATTCACAAAGAGTGTAGAGTTTGTAACACTATTCCAAATTCATTTTTAAACAGGAATTTGCACAAACATTATTTGCCATTAGATGTAGTCAATTGTGACTCTTTTTTTTTTTGCTTGACAACGGCATTTAATCATTTGCTGTAGTTCTCAACGATTCTCAAGTTTGAGGAATAATAGCCCATTCGTCCTGTGCAGATCTCTCAAGATCCTCCAGATTTGTTGTAGGTTTGGCACAAACGCTGGACTTTTGTGGATTGCTCACAAATTTCTATTGGATTCAAGTCTATGCGTTGCACATGCCTTTTAAGTTCACTCACTTTGTTCATTTGCAGGTATCTCTTCACCAGAAGTAAGTCTACTTTGGGTGGTTATCATGCACTTAAGACAAAATATTGAGCCCTTAAACCCTTAATACCCGCAGGCCGGAAATTGACACTTACAGAAAGATCCCATAATTGCACCCAGTAATTCTGAGCAAAATTTGACCAACTATTTATAATTTGAAAGCTAAATTTCTAATGTTTCAAACGTTATGAAGCATTATAGGTTTAACACTCCACAGTGACGACAGTTGGTCAATTTGTGTAAAGAGTCCTAACAAAGCAAAATGGCGATGCCTACCTTTTATGATGTCTCTACAGCTACACAGCCACTGAATCATCCAGTGTCTTATAACATTTTACTTGTAACAGTCCAACGAAGAAAATGCATCCAAGCTGGTACTCCAAAAACATGTTTACCACGAGAAAAAGACATAAAAGCACAACTATTCAGTTTTCGTTTGCTACACAAAAAAAAAAAAAAAAAAAGTCTCTGATTTTTCCGATTGTTTTGCCGGCCATAATCAAAGAAGACCGGGCAAAAATGGTATCTTTCGATTCAGTGGAGTCTCCTGAACATTTTAGACTACCTTTAGAAGTCTGTGACCAGGATTGGCCAATCAGCAAGTCAGTAAACAATCGCTGGCCTCTCAATAAGAGAGCATGACAACGTGGTTCCTCATTTTTTCACACACATGTGTACAGGAAACCAATCGTGATCAAGCTCCAAGCAGATTGAAGGTGATTTAGCCAATGATATGAGCTTTCAAGTTTTAAACGTATAGTTCGACAAAGCTCATTGACAAGATAATGTGACTGCGTAAAGTGAGCAGATGCTTACAGTCACTCAGCTTTACGCAGAGAGCGCAGCAAAAACCTTTTTCTGAGGAAAAAGGCATGTTTTTATGTTACTGTTAGTGTAACACAATAGGATCTAAGAAGATATTTGATCGTTTTTAGGAGATTTTAGAGGAGATTCAGATTGTTTTAATCAGTTGCATGCACAAATCACATTGTTTCACATTTTTTCATTGTTTGCATCTAGTAGTTTATCTAGCGGTATTGATTTGTGTACAAAAATGCAAATTTACATCAATTTGTTCATTTGCTTACCAAGTGCCAATTCGGTGCCAATGGTGCCTGCCTGTACATTGTCTTATAAAATCACTCCAGAAAACACATGTTAAGCTCCATTGTCACAGATTTTGGTCACGTATTGGTCCACACTTGTGGCTTCTATTCAGTGTTGTAAAAAATTCCACCAGGGACTCAAGCAATCACTTATTTAAAAAAATAATAATTTTTTTAGGCGAGGATAATTTCTGCTATTTCTACAAAGTGTTCAAACATTAGGAACATCTTCACAGCCCCAAGTCTGTATTGATCGGCAACCTAAGACCTAAGCATATACTATTTTCTTGGCAGTTGTTTTTTGAGTTTTCAGCTCAGAAACCTCTCTTACAAATTTTATTCTAAAGTTGTTGCTTAGTGCTGGCTCTCTGTAATTCTCCACAGTGTTGGTCTCTATTCGCTTATTTCACATCACCGCCATTTTAAGAATGAAATAGAGGCTCCCGTGGAAAGAAACTCAGAAGTAGAGGTACGAACCATAACAAACCATGGCATTGATAAAATACCCTTACAAAGCAAATCAATATCAATTAATCGATTAATTAACTTGATTGAGGATCAAGTCCTCTGTACTCCACAGAGTTTAGATCCATTCAGTCCCTCCAGTTTCATTATGTGAACACATCTAATACAAAATCTCTGACGAGTTTGTGAGCTGCAATCTGTCTTTTTCAACGAGTTATTGCTTCAATTCTGGATTTTTCTCCATGAAATGCACTTTGGAGGAGCTCACCTTCTCAGAGAGCTCTAATGTAAATGACACTAAAATCCCAGCACTGCACTATTCATTAACAGAGTCCTGCAGGTAGCTCCAACAAAAGCTAAAAGGACTTTAATAAAGTGTATTTCACAATGTAGAAGCTGCACGGCTGTGATCTACTGCAGAACAGTAGGGTGCATCTTATCCTGTTGACCAGAGTGAGCTAGGATGGCCATCAGCAGACCCCTAATAGAGGGGTACAGAAGGAGAAGAGTAACATTGTGAATGTCATGGTCTTCTTTTGTGTCCACTTTAGCTCAAATTCTCATATTATGTTCATTTTTGTGTGTAGTGTGTTGAAGAGCTTGATAATGGGTAAATTGAGAGATGCATTGTAAAAGTGACCATGCAGTAACTGCCATGATCCCCTCTGTGAAGAGGGTAATCCCAATCAATGCATTTAGTCCTATAGCAACCCCCTCAAGACAAAGAATAGCCACAGAGTTTCTCTGGGGAAAACAAAAGCATAGATTTGAAAAGAAGCAGCATCCAATGGTGGCCTCGTATGAGTTTAACTGACACAATGCAGCTTTAAAAAGAGTTTTAGCTCCTTTAAAAACAAATATACAAGCAGAACATGATTGGGTAATACACTCTTGTTTTGGCCTAGTTTGAAAGGGAACGAAACTGCTAACATGCCATTTTTATAGCAAACAAGTCAGTCAGGTTTTTTTTTATGTTTCCCTGTCTCACCGAGGTATTCAGTCTTCATGAGTGAGTGTTAATGGTTAAATTAACACTCAGCAGTTAAGCAGTTAAATATTTATGTCAATATTTTTTGGGGTGTTCAACTATTTTATTCAAAACCTAGTAATTTGATTAAAGAGGAAAATATCTGTGCTGGTTATTGACTGTGATATGGCCACAATATTTCCACATAATTAAATAACGTAATTTAAGAGCTTCCAGCTTCCTTTTTGTTTGCTTAATTTACTTTCCAAGCACAAAATCAATTCTTAACTGTGAAAATACAATGTTTAACTTTAATTGTAAAAATATTTATATAAACTACTAAGCTAAAATTATCTAATTACATGTTTTGTTATGGGTTCTGCCACCTCAACAGGAGATAAAATTTTGTGCCAATGCAATAATTTAAACTTAATCAAAACAGCACCACAAAAATATAACATTGAATCACAACATTGGTCAGTAATATTGAGACATTTTGTGCCTCTTGTACAAAAATAAATTTAGATGGACTGTGTTGTGGGGTTGTTAACTTTTTGCCACCATTTCCATTATATACTGGTATGTTACACCACACGATGTTCCTGTGAGCAGCCAGAAAACACTTACAGTCTATTGTCTATTTAAATCTGATCTATTCTGTGCAAATATGGATTTTATTTGCCTTTAAGCTGGTTATTGTTTTGTTTACATGGGAACAAGGGTACATCACCACTCAACCACAGTTTAACGGACCAGTTAGCCTTAAAACTACTGTTTTTTTTGTTGACCGAATTACCTTAATTTTGTTGCCCTTTTACTTACTAAGGTCAAGGAACATGAATTGACCACCTTAAAAAATACTCTGTTTTGTTATTATAATTTGTTATTAAGAAATACTTGTTAAAATTATCAGATGTTGTCATTAGTATTTCATGAAAAAACATATTTCCACTTTTTGTTAAATGAGGAGAAAGATGGGCTGTGAGAAATAAATACAGAATTTTAATCAAGTAATGTGAAACATTTTTTATGAGAAACAAGTTATTGATTCATTAATTTGCTCATTTATCTTCTAACCCACTTATTATTCCCTTTCGTGGTCACAGGGGTTTGCTGGTGGCTAGCTCCAGCGCACATTGGGCGAGGTCACCAGTCCTTCAAAGTATCAAATTATTGTTGCTTTAATTATAATCGACAATTCATCCAACTTTCTTTCCTTTATGAGCCTTTGTTATGTAATAATGATGTGACTTGCAGATCGAAACTGGTCTCTGTTTATGTTTTTGAAGCATTTGATTGGTTGGCAAGTGTTCGTTTTTATTTCCGTCAGTTCCATTACAAAGCGGTTCTATTCATATATGCCATTCCAAATCTTTTTGGCTGGTATTAACTATGGTACTTTTTAACTTCTAGAATTCAATGTTTACACCAAAAAATCAAAATTGTATTTTTTTGTTTCATTTATAACATTTGCCAAACTTTTAAATGACTTCCCCAGACAGTAGATCTGTTTTACTTACCTTGTCTTGTTGCTGTGCTCAACCTTGCCATGACAAGACGTTTTAAGCCTCCTACACAGTTTTTTGTGTTGATTCAGTTTATAACTTTCTGCTTCAACCTACATGTGACCTAGACCTTATTTGGTATAATTGGTGGATAAAACATCTGAATACAATTCTATAAAATCCCTGACTTTGTGTAAGTGTAGCTATAAGAAACGATGCTGGTTTGAAGCAAAAGAAAGCAACACCAAATCTTGCTCACTATGCATACAATACATGTACACACATATACAGAATTATTGTGAAGCATTATTTATACTTTTCAAAGTGTTCTTCATTTGCAGATTCAGTTTGGTTTGGACCAGTGTGGTCTGACCGATTTCCGATAAATATCACATTGCTTGAATAAAATGTTTTTTTTTAACCATGAATTGTGTCGAAAGGCCTCTGATATAGATGACTGAGAAAAGTGCTTCAGGTGCCATGTGAGTGTCCCATGATGCTTTGAGAGCTGCTCTTCCCAGTAGCAACCGAGCCCAAGTGTGAACGTATCACTTGGCAAAGAGTCAGAAAATAAGAGCCATTGTCATTCTTTGGATTTCTCCACTGGGCCAGATGCTTGGGCCTGATTTAGCTGTAATGAAACACATCCATCCATTACACTGTTGAAAGTGGGTCACTCAGGACATTTAAGCGCTCCTTAATGTTACAGTCAGTATTGCTCATGTCATCCTGTATATGTTTAGGTTGAATGAAGACAAAATGGAATGTTTGCCTTCTTTTTAAAATCATAAATTGTATTTTTAAAACTAACATCACGACTGTGGTCGGCACAAGAAACATGAAATTATTACTGGTGTTGGAAATGTATTTACATAAACTGAGGGATAAAATATGCAAAACCCATTCACAATAAAAAGCTAATTTTAAAATAAATGCACTGTAAATTTGTAAAAAAAAAAGGTTATTTATGTTTTATATGTTTTATATTTTATAAAGGTTATTTATTATTATATCTAGTCTTAATTGAATTAGTTGTTTATTTGTTAAATTAATTTGTGGTGTGCTATTTCTTTCCTGTTTCCTGCTAAGAAAATGTGGGGTGAGCGCAACCAAGCGGCACTTTTACGTCTTACTCATATTATCAAAAGAGACGTTGTTGTTCTTATGAAAAACCAATTCGATGTCAGTGCAATACTCTTTTTCGTTGGCATCACCTAAATGATGTGTGATCTCCCTTGGAAGGCCATGATTTTCGATTGAGGCTCGTTGTTGCATGAAACTTCGAGTCTGTGTATATTGGCCTAACTTACTAGTTCTTGACTCTTTTTATCACGTTATAAATTTGAAACATATTTATAAACTAATGCAGTGAATTAAAAAAATTGTCTGAAGTATATTTTTAGTTGCATAATTATTTATCTGACTCTCGCTGTGAAAACGCAGAAGCTGCATGTCGCGCAGTTGTACAAAGACAGAAAAAAACATTTATCTGATGCAGTCGTAAGTCAAATCAAGTATATCCTTTGAATTTGATTGATCTGTCTCTGGAAACCTCTTTTTTTGTGTATGTTTTCGTCAATGAAAATTAAATAAAAGCAATAACATAACCATTGGGTCTCAAATTTAAATCTCAAAGTTTTACTGACACAGATGCATCTTTTGTCTGTTATTGATATGGAGCAGCTTTACGTGATTCTCATGTGACTTAGCTGTTTATCCCGCCTGACTGATGGTGTGCTATGAGCAGCAGAGATGGAAATGGCGCAATAGATGGTTTCAGATTGTGCAATATAGAGTCACTATACAAGTAAAACATAATTTTGTTATTGGCAGCTAAAATTGCAAAATATAAATTTGACAGTACTGTAATAGACATAGTAGGACTTGACTAAGCTATTTGTTGTGGCTCTTCCTCTTAACATCACAGGGTTTCTCCACGGGAAATGCTGCTCTTTTCTCTGAGTCATTCAGGGTTTCTTCTTTTGATCGTTAAAGTGATGAATGCGATGCATGCTCTCAAAAGAGGAAGTACTTTTGTTTTTAATAATGAGTGCCTCTCATAGCTGTGTTAAGGCTCTTTGTCATCAAAGCAGCCACATACCTTCATTTTTTGTCCTTTGCCTGATTATAATCTTAGACTGGAAGTACATTTGTTTAAATATGTATATAGCCTTTTGTTTGGTCCCTTGCATGTTTGTGTGAGGGAGCCATTTATTGATTGGACATTCGCTCAAGAGGCATGTGGAAATTAACATCAGTAATAAAAACATATTTAAACGAAGAACCAAAAAAATATGGTCCACATGCAAATATTCTACCGTTGAAGATGAATAGAACATTTCAATGGGAATGTGTGTATTGTTACACCCCAATAATTGATGGTCGCGCTAGTATAGAGGGTATGCCCGGATGTCACTTTCTTAGCTGGCCCCTTAACTGAGACTGAATGGCAAAACAAGTTGTAAACTGGCTGTGTTTAATACGAAAAGGGCAGAACCATTTTCATGATTACACACTTACCAGATTTACATGGACGTAGATTTGACCTGAAATTGGCTTTTTTTTTTATTTCAACGCTAGGATAGTACACAAAACAAAATATAAAGGTTTAGTCCTCGATGTCTGGTCACACTTAAAAGCCGGATTTATCTGGGACATTAAAGCTGTTGTCTAACTATGCTTTCTGTACTACTCATTAAAGCATGTTATTAGCTCTCAAAATGATTGTGAACAGTGGCAAATTCTCATCAAAGGCACAAAATAATATGCCAACTAACATTTAAATTTTAAACATCCCAAATTTTAACCAGTCACTTGGATTTGGCTGAGATCACATGTTTTTCATCAAATACATTTATATTTCAAAGGTGCTTTTATCCAGAGTGATTTAAAACATATTTGGAAAGGAATTGTTGCTTTCCTTGGGTTTTTAAAACCGTCGTCTTAGCATGGTTCCAATCGTTTCTGATGTACCACGGGAAATCAAATAAGAGGATCATATTCAACAACTATTTCCAGAAGTAAAATCTTTTGACCATAAACAGGATTAATATGGGGGAATAGAATATTGCCGTAATTGAAATTGTTCAATAATAAGACTGACAAGAAAACTAGTTTATCTTCGTTTACATGCAATAATAATTTTAGGGATTTTAATGAGCTTTCTCTGCTGTGTTGCTTTGATTTAAAACAGCAGTTGGACCATTTGTTGGAATACTACAAAGTTTGACAAACCCTCCTTTGTGAGGAGTGACGACTTTCATTAGCATATGCATGAGAGGCCCTGTTGGCAGAGTGTTTTGATTGGCTGGATCACAGCCTGAGTTCACCATTAGGCCTCAGATGTTCAAAGTATGGGCAGCTGGGCTCGACACACACTGAGATTTAAAACACTGTCCCCCTGGAGTTTCCCATGCACCCGTCTCTTGAGGGTTTTTCTCAATGACATCTATGAAAAAGGGATCCTTTCTCTTCGATTGGCACTAATCTGACATACACTTTAAAGACTTAATAATGCATTACTTATAAAACATTTTTATTCATAATCAAAACCCAGTCCTCGACTGGATTCTCTGCATTGCTCTATGTGGCTAAACTTTTTGGTGTAGGCAGTAGGTGCATGGGATTTATGGGTCATGATGCAATAAGCAATTTTTACCTGGGTGCCATGGTTACCCGACAAAGGATATCCTGGAATTTGAAAAACTTTTTTTTTAGATATTCAAATCGCAAAGGTTTTTCACAACGCAGGCGTGACAGTACCCTGCTGAGTTCACTTTGAGGACCAATGAGTCAAATGGTGCTTTTCCTTTTTTTTCTGCTGGGTTGTGGCAATGGAACCGCCACCGTTTCTAAAACTCACTTTGAGGACGTTCTACTGAACTGACAGCGTCCCTCTGAACTGACACAATCTTGATTGAACCGCACAAATCAAGAATAGACAAACACAAAGTTTGTTTGTCACACGGAAGAATTGTTTTTAGCCCCTCACAACTTCTCACCAAAATACTCAGAGGAAAGCGTGTACGCAAACACAAGGCACGTTCGAGATACCTTGTTGTTTTCCAGATATTTCCTCATGTCACGCACTTTATTACGTTATTGAAGGGGTGGTGCGATAATACAAATGACATTGGCTATTACATCACACCCCCTCTGACATGACACAAAAGCTTTTGGAAAAGCCAGCAGGCCAATCTGAACTGAACTGTGCCGAGCTGTACCGTGTGGAAAAGTGCCAAGACTTTGTGAAAGTGTCTCTAATGACAAAGGGGAATAGGACCAACACAGACACAGAGATGAACTCGAACTTCTGGCCTTACTTTACCACTTTCCAAAGCAACCAATATTGCAGAACCCTTTAGTGAGTAAGCTGCAGGGTGACATAGACACCATCAAAACAGTTTGAAGCCGTTCAGCTAAATACATTATTAATCACAATATACATTTAGTAGCTGCATTTGATGTAACGACCTAAGGAATAGCACATTATAATATTTTTCAAACAAAAGGACTGTGAGTAATTTTTGCCATCAGCTGACTAAATCAATTCAAAACTGCATTAAAGTAATTGCTGCCTCACATTCAGTTACTTTAATGTCTTAAAAATCATATCATTTTTTGTCTCTGGTCTTAAAGAGCCTGTTTGTGTAAATTTAGAAATATTACAGCGGTCTCCCCCTGCCTACAGTATGGAAACATGACTGACACACTAATGTATTTACATCAGATCCATGCCCTCCAGCTCTTTTCTGGTCAGCAGATGCAAAGCTCTGAGCCAAGTGCTTCATAAGATCATCTAATCTCTTTATCTTTGCCTAGAGCCAGGGAAATGATCTCTGAATGCTTGCTTTTCATCTTATTTAATTCATTAATCAGAGGTATAATAGAGCACAGCATGTACTTTAAGTGCTATATTCAGATAAATAACAGCTATATGTTATAGCTAACCAAAATAGTACTTATGCTGTAAATTTCAGCAACAATAACACTTAAATTTCACTGTATAATGCTCACAGCCACAGCTGCCAAAACTGGATTGTTTAACAGTGCTGTAGGGTTCTTACACCATTCGTTATTTCCATAAAGAAGTTTATGTAAAAATATCACAAAACTTTTTTTTGACTAGTTTTGAGCAGCTAATGAATAAGTTTGCAGATCTTTCAACGTACAGAGTATTTGGAGTGTTTCATAGGTTTTGCATTTCCTGTGGAGATAGGTTCATTGGAAGAGTAATGATAAACTGAAATATGTGCCACACACATATTTGCCCTCTACAGGATTTTTTTTTCTAAAATTTGGGTCACTTTGTCTCCTTTATAATCGGTGTGTACACACAAATGTAGGCTAAAGAATCCAATGTTAAACTTAAAGGCAGTGGTTACCAACTTTTTTTTCTGTCCCTGGGCTCCCCCTATACTTATGAGATCCCGACCCTTCTCCATAATGTGCGAGTATGCACTTTAATATACATGGATATGTACATGTTTATTTAATAGAAAAAATGATAAAGTTTTCAGTTAAATTTCTAACATTGATACACAACTTTTGACAAAACTCAACATGACAATGCCAAACTGTCCTGATTTTTTTCTGAATTTAGCATTGCTATTTTTTGCTACTAAAAGAAAGGTAGATGGCCAGCAGCAAATTAGAAGTCTGCACAAAGTTATATTTTATTATTTTATCAGTCTTAATAACAAAAAGGTTGTACGTGTAGTATCAGCAAACTTGCTTAGTTTTTTCCCTTTTATACCAACTCAAGACTGCACAAAACATCTGCTTGGAAGATAAGTGGTCAGCCACACATTGTTTAGGACTTCAACAAAAATATCACTATTTGTCAAAAGGTAAATGATAATTGCGCTTATTTTGCTAAACCTAGGTACTGGTAGAAATCTGGTTAAATGTTTAATTGAAGATATGTCACAGATCACATTTTTCATCTTTTTGACATTGTTTGAGTCGACAACTGTTACATGAGGGCAGAGTTTATCGACAAATCAGATGTGGATCTTTTGACCCTTGTAGTTGTCGGTGCTCTGGCTTGCTTGTTTACAGGAAATGGACCTCATTGATCTATTTGTAGTTCATGATACCTAAAGCTTGTTTGCTTTTGAACAGTTGGGTTTTTATTTGGATTCATTGCCATTCACTCATCCGCTCTTGAACTTCTTTCTTTTGAGTTGACAGTTCCCTGACTGAAACAAATGAAGTGTGAGAGGCTGGCAGAGAATCAAGCAGGCAGATGAACCATGAGCAAAGCATTCATTCATCAGAGGTGGTTTTCTCTGTTCTGCGTGTGGCACTGCCTATGAATTCAAAGGAGAATTGTAACCCATGCCATGAATTAATATGAAACAGGATATTTATGGGAAAAAATCTTATTACCATTATTCGTTAGCAGATCAAAACAAAACAGATCTGTTCGGATCTCCTTGTGGGTTTGTGTTGGAATCGCAAGATTTTTTTGTTAGCTTGGTCTTGTATTTTCCTAATAATATTTTATAGGAAATTTATATTGATAAGGAAGGGTTGGCAGTTCATAAGGTTGGCAATTGTTTCAGAATCTCAACTTTGGGGGATGTGGTGATGGCTAATAACATGTTATTCTTACTTCCATTACAACCTGTACATACTCCTTAAGAAATTTTCTGCAAATTGTCCTCTATTATTGCATCATCAGAGGTGTATGAATTCAACGCACCATTTTTCAAGTTTTTTTTTCAAGCAATGTTTTAAATATACAACAAATACTAATCTAAAAGTATTTTGAATATTGGAGTTTTTTTCTCCACCATTTCATACATTTTGTTTTCACTTTATAACTGGTGAGGTTTAAGATCTATTTGTCATGTGAATTTATTTGTGTGCTAAAACAAATGTTTGAATTATGTTTTAGCTATTTGTTGAAATGTCTAATTCTTGTTTCAAATGATGGTAAACTATTATTGTTCTTGTTTTTAGATACATCAATAGTTATATAAGATAATTTTGAGTCATCGTAAGTCGTAGTTGCCTCATTTATTTCAGAGTATCTTAATGGTGGAATGGCTGTGTCTTCAGAGCGACTTACTGCTATCATGTCTCTTACGTTATGTCAACATGAAGCTGTTTCAACAGCTAAATTGCAAAATCCCCATTAAACGTTGTAAAGACCATACCGAACCAGCAGGTAGCAGTTGATCACAACATTGAAGTGTCATTTTTAAAATGAGTATTCAACATTGAGCTGGCAAAACCACTGTTGTGGCTTTATCCATGTAATCCCGTACATGTTGTAAGCAACGTAAACCGCAACGCAGTCCTTCTTTTGTCAACTATTACACTTGTTTTTTGTAAACAAAGCAGTGGCGCCAAGCACAGGGCATGATGATGATGACAAACTCAGGAGTACCTGTTTTTGCTGTCCAAACATGGCTTGAACATTTCCAAAAAGACTCAACATGGCCGGCATTTTCAAAAATGTGCAGTTAAATAAAAACAATTCTGCGTTTACGTGTGAACAAACTACGGTAGTTTTTAAAAGAACCAAATAATGGTGGACAAGGTTCCAAAAGTTCCAAACCAGCATGTGGTTGTCCATTACAATTCTGAAGTCATATTGTGCCATTTTTAAAATGAGTACTCAGTATTGAGTCTATGTAAAAGAACTGAAAAGGGATGCCAAACACAAAGCCAAGCACAATGAAAAACACCAACTCCAAAACCCAGGAAAATTGTTTTTCCAGTGTCTAGACAGAAATGGCCATTGTTCTGAAAATTGTGCAGTTACATGAAAAGATGCTGCATTTACATGTGGACAAACAGCATAATCATGCAGAAACCTTATTAATCACCTCACACAGAGAAGGGTAAGATGTGCAGTCTGCCAGATACCTGTGAAAGAGCTGTTTTGAAAATTACAAAACTAATTAAAAATGTAGAATTTAAAACAGCTATAAAGAATGAGATCTAGGGGACATCTCATGTCAGCTTTAATAAATATTTTACGATTTATGACTTAACTACCCTGCAATTTTTTATCTAGATTTTATCAAAGTTGCAGGATTTCTCTCCTTCCACATGTAGGTGATTAATGACACTGTTTTATCTGTTGTGTAGCTTTATGCCAGTATATACAAGCTACTAAATTCACTGATGGTGCCAGTGGAAAGTTGGCGAGTACAAGTGAAGGTAACCCAGCTGCCCATCCCCTCCCCCGCTCTCCACTCCAGCAAGCGAAAGCTCTTGTTTGTATCACTATCAATCACAGCTTCGCCTGTGTTCACTGACCTTTAACCTTTCCACACACTTCTTTCAGAACACTACTTTTTGAGATGCCTGTGTGGTCTGGTATTGTGGCGATCTTTCTGCACCTTTTCCCCTTCAACACCTCTCTTTCTCTATGCTGCAGAAACCTATTAGCACTTCAGACTGTTTGTCACTCACTACTTTTGGAAGTTTTTCACCATGGTTTGCTTGGTGGACTTTCACTGCTTCACGTGGAATTAATTCTGATGCACAAATTTCACTGCTTCTGGCACGTTTGGCTTTGACTCAAGTTGATTTCTGTTTTCAGATCTCTGTTTTTGCAGCTTTATTCCAATGTATTTGTTCAGGTTTTCCTTAAAGGAACGATTCACCCAAAAATAAAAGTTAGACTAAACCTTAAGTTGGTTTAATCCAATATGCATTAAAAATGCTGGTAACTGGGTGCAAATGACTAGAATACAGTCAGTAGCTACCAGTTTACAATGTCTTTCAATAGAAATATTTTTTTTTTGGCTAAATCGCAGCCTTTCACCCTCCTTATTGAAGTCATTATAGTATTTAAGGGTAATTAAACTGTAATTTATTGATTGTCCACTCAAGGCTGACTACAAAAGTGATTTGAACACATATATTCTCCACAAATAAAAATAAACACATTTTTCTGCTAATGTTATGTTTTTGACATTTATAAAATAAGTTATAGAAAGGTAATCAAGCCTGTGGTAATTAAGCGTCATCCACAGACTAATGCTCCCCTAAGCAGAGCGTGGAAAAGTTGTTTCAATTGCATTGGATTTTCCTCACAGTTGATGGACAAAGGAAAAAATTGAGAAATGTAATTTTTTGTCATTTTTCTCTTGCAGTACTTTACAAATAACAAATAATAAAAAAGTTCAGTTTTTGGGTGAATTTATCGGCCTTTCTATTAAGCTGATGTGAATAGCAGTCTGAGCTCATCTTGTCTTTTTTTTTTTTTAATCCAAGGTGAGAATTTTGAGCAGAGTCCACTGCGGAGAACTTTCAAGTCCAAGGTTCTAGCGCATTATCCTGACAATGTGGAGTGGAACCCTTTTGACCAGGATGCTGTGGGAATGGTGAGTGATGTATACAAGTAGACTAATCTATATATATATATATTTTTTTTTTTTTTTCCCAAAATGTACTGATGTATTAATTGTATCATTTGTATGTAGTGAATAATTTCCAAAGTATAGATAGTGACAATAATTTCCAATAAAACGCATGCTTAATGTAATTGTTAAATCAGGAAGCATCCAATTCTTCCTTTTATAAATGTTTTAAATTGCCATTACTTTGGCATTGGCCGCGATCAGTTGAGAATTTTAATATCTCTCTAGCTTCAAAGCCTCAGAACACCTCAGAACATTTTTAGGATGTAATTTAAAGATATTTGATTGGAGACTGAGTGGTGAGTAAGTACATGGGATTTTTTTTAAGATGGTAAATAAGCAATTCCTTTCTAGATGCCACAACACCTTTTTTAAATTCATTAGCAGGTATGCATTGGTTTTTCTGAACTAAAGTAAATGGATGAGTTCACAATCTGTTTTTCATGTCATTTTGTCATTGCCGTTTTAAAGGAAATGACGACCAAATGACGTAGCAGCTCTACAGGTCATGAAACGAGGTGATTTTAGTCTAGTTCAGTTAATATGCAGGAAAAAAAGCTGAAAACTATCCAATCACAAAGTGGGTTTGTGAACGTGTTTAAACAGCATAAATATACTTAAGATTGCAGTGTACCAGTACCTATAGTCTCGGATGATGGCTGCTTTGCTCCTGTGTATTCTGTAAAGTTTGTTTGCTGCTACGTGATGGTATGGTTGTTGGTAGCTAAGGGAAGCAAAACTCTGATTATAAAAATACCCATATCTGCGTTAACATGGCCCATGACACATTTTAAACTGATTGATGAGAGGACCCTGAATGATAATTTTTTAGCTTCTAATGGGAGAACAATCAGACTCCAGTATATGGCAACGATGCTCGAAAGGCTGCCCATAGATAGACAAAGTAGATGTCAAAATGCTTTGATGAACAGATAAAATTATGAGCGAGGAAAATAATGGCTTTTGTAATACATTTGAAGAAACCACATCTTGGGTTTATTCAAATGATGGCACCATAGATATGTCAAGTTCTTGTGCCTCAGACTGCTCTCTGTCATTCTTTACAGCTTTGTATGCCAAAAGGCCTGTCCTTCCGCACTCAGACAGACACCCGCGATCCTCAGTTCCATTCCTTTATCATCACCAGAGAGGACGGCTCCCGAACCTATGGTTTTGCCCTCACTTTCTTTGAGGAGGTGACCAGCAAGCAGATCTGCAGTGCCATGCAGACTCTCTATCACATGCACAATGCAGAACAATATGACATCCTGCACACTCCACCCTCCCCTCGTAGCCCTGAAGACCCCCGTCCCAGCAATCACCTTCAAGCTGCTCCAGCTATATCCAGACTACAGCGTTTCAACTCCTATGATATCAGTCGGGACACACTCTATGTATCCAAATGCATCTGTCTGATCACACCCATGGCTTTTGCTCAGGCTTGCAGGCAGGTTCTGGAACAATTGCACCAAGCCGTCTCTGCACCTCAGCCACCGCCACTGCCGCTGGAGAGCTACGTCTACAATGTCCTCTATGAGGTCCCATTGCCACCAGCCGGGCGCTCGCTAAAGTTCTCAGGAGTCTACAGGCCAGTGTTGTGTCAGAGACCCAGCACGGTGGAGCTGCCCCTCTTTGACTTTCCAATGCAGGAGGTTTTTGAGCTGCTTGGGGTGGAGAATGTGTTGCAGCTCTTCACTTGCGCCTTGCTGGAGATCCAAATTCTGCTGTACTCTCAACGTGAGTAACGAATGAACAGTCATTCTTTTTGAGGGGTCAATGTTATACTTGGCAAAAAGTTTTGGCAGATTTTAAAAAAGGGGAACAGCAAACTCTTTAGGGTATCTCGATATACTGTGCAAGTTCTATAATCTTTCAACTGTCTTCGCCAGGGGTGAAACAAAAATATTGATGCTTTTATCTAAAGTGAGGAATTGGGAGGAATACACACATTTTATCAGTTTATCAAACCCTTGAACTTGGCATTGTTATAATTATGCTCTACTGCCTAAGACAGTGATTCCCCAACCCCCGGGTTGCGGACCAGTACCGGGCCGTGGGTCGTTTGGTACCGGGCACAAAGAAAAAATAATTTCTGTTATTTCCATTTGATTTATTATCCGAGTCTTAATGATGTTTTATTTTGAAAAGTGGATCCTTTCTGTTACATCCGTCTCACTTGACGCATGTCAAGTCCTCGACACCAAAAGTCACGTGTACATCCTGCTAAATTAAACTCAACCCTAGCTAAATTAGCAAAAAACTTGTGCCAATGATCTACAACAAATGGTCTAATGAAGGGACAGAAGAGTAGCCTGCACCTGCCAAAAAAGTGAAAGCTGCCTTTAACAGATAGTATCAAGAATCCTTTTTAAAATATATTTTTATATTTATCGCCATGGGTGATTCCCATGCACCAAGCCTGCTGTGCATAATATGCGATGACCGGCTGTCTAATGAGGCGATGAAGCCTTCAGAACTGGTTCACCTTTTGGAGACCCCACAATAAAAGACAAAAGTAAAAGGTATGTTTAACCGTTACCATAGAGACCAGGGTGTGTTGGGGCAGAAAGGATGTTGCTCATGTCATGTTCTGTTGTTAGTGCGACGTTAGGAGGACACAGCTAATAACGTTGCACATGATTACACAGTGGATATATGTTCATTATTATTATAGAGAAAATACCACCGTTTTTAATGCAGATCTTATAATTTCATTTTGTTTCTATCTGCTACACACCTTGAAAATATTGTCAGACAGGTCCGTGGCGCATAAAAGGTTGGGGACCACTGGCCTAAGTCACAAAAAAGCCAAAATTCACATAAACTTTACTTTTCCCAAATAATATTTTGCATTATCCTCCTCAACTGTACAAACGTCAACAATATATTAACTTTGCCATTTGAGACCAATTCTTGTTTGCTTAACTATGAGATGAATTGAGCCAACAAGAATTTTCCCCTGGACTGCTACCCTTTTATGGACTTTTTGATTCTCATTGATTACCTTAATTGCTTTGCTTTCCAGTCTTGACCATTCTTTATCACAGAAGCAAGGAACTTGTCATGGTTTAGCAGATTCCTTAACAGTTTATTCAGGCATTAGCAGTGATTTACGCAGCCATAAATCAGTGGCGTAATCGTTGCTGCCAACTCTCATTCAGAACATTTACAAATTTAAGGTAATATGAACATTATGGTCTAAATCTAATGATCAGCTGTTGCCAAATAAACACTGAACTTGCCAAGCATACATTGATTTTGCTTGTTCAGTACAGCGCAGGCTGGGTTTGGTATTAACAAGCTGTAACGTTGCAGTGACGTGCTCTCTTTCTCTGGGACTTTTTGAGCTTGGTTTTGTGTGTGTTATTTTGCTCTTGTTAAATGTCCATTCCACCATTCGGTTATCTGTGGAATGCTAATGTAAATCAAAGAAATGCATAATGTATGTGGGTCGTGCCATAATTAAAGAGATAATTTATCTCAAAAAAACAAAAACATTTTCTCTTCTCGAAGTGGTTTCAACCGTTCAATATTTTCCAAATTGTAGAAGAAAAATGTAGAATTTGATTCTGTTGACAAATACACTTAATAGCAGCACAACTATGTGATGTTTAGATCCACTAGGACACTGCGGATTTAAAACCTTTTACTTTTTTTAAATGAGTTGCTTCTTCAAATTGACTTTTTTTCCATCTGATGGTAACATTCTAATATAATGGACCCCAGTGGACCCAGTGTCCCTTGTGTGAATACTATGTTTAGGGATTTTCAAATGTAATCTGAAAATGTTTGTTTCTAGATATAATTAACTACGAATAAACTACTGCTCAAACAGTAGAGAAATATATCCCCCCCTAAAAAATGTAAATATTTTTTTATTGTACCATACCATTTTTGTAGTGCACCAGACAATAAAGCGCAGTCAGAATGAACTTTATTGAACTAATCAACAATTACACTCAACTTTTGTAAAATAAAATACAAAACAATACACCCACTTTTTCAGTTCATTCGTCTTGACATCAATTTCTTCAGCATCTGAGTTTAACAGTTGGGTAATTTGTGCATCGTGCATGCCTGGAACCCTCTCGTCTTTCTTTGAGTGAGGCCTTTTTGCTGTTACTTGGTTGTTTTGTGTTTCTGGGCTTTGTGAAAGCTCAAAAATGCCTTGATTTTAAAATCAGGAGCCATTTTGGCATCTTTGAATAAAGCAACCATAATATGTTGAAGTTTGTATTACTCTGCAAAGCCAATAATCCATTGAGCAGTGTAGCCATGTTGCTAACAAAACTCGTTCTAAAACATTTTGGCTGATTTTTACTGGTGTAACCACATAACATCTCTTTGAAGTCATTGAGCTCAACCAGAATTCATATATAAGGAGCACTGATAATTATTTATCAAATTTAGGGATTTTAGGTACATCTTATAGTCTGAAGATATGGTAAGTTTACTTTACAAACACAAAATATTGTATGTCTTGTAACACAAAACTCTTATATTCGTTTTTTTTTTGTTTGTTTTTGTAACCTTTGGGAGTTGAATTGATGTTGAGGTCGAGAATCGAACATGGATGCACTGACACGACCGTGCTCAGTATTTGTCGTGTTCAACCTTCTCTATACTACAGCAATGGACAAGTTGTTGTTTCAAAAAAACATTGTAAAAATATTTTGTTTATTGAACATGCTATTATACAATGCTTGTTCATCACACTATTAATCTATTAATTGATAAAATAACTAACCAAAGTTTCAGGCCTGAACACTTTACAGAGTGTCCAACACTTGTAATTCCATGAATATGACACATTTTCATTTGTTAATTTGGTTTACATGTGTAATCCAATATAACTGGTGGTGTTTCCTGCTGGAGAATCCTCGGCAGGCCAATTAAACATGAATTGAAGGGGTCACAGGAAGACCGTTCTGCACTTCTCCGGCAGATGTGCTTATTGGATCAATTACATAACAAGAAAGAGCAAACTACATAGGCAACTACAAAACCTCAGTGGGGCCGGGAGAGATGTATTGCTGTGCTGTTGCTCGGCAACAATCCCCCAGATATGGAGGATGCTTGTGATGCAGCATAAATGTGATTGGCTGGAAATGACATAATCTCTTTCAGTACTCAGAACACACTTGCTGTTAATGTCTGTGGATGGTGTCCAGAATCGAAATGACTAGATGGCATCAGATGCTTCTGCTCTATCACACACTCAGCAGGGTGTTGTTTCTAAAAAAAGAACATTATACCCTAAATGACTCTAAATAGATGCCTCTCTAAATGGTGATATGGTGCTCTGTGTGAATCCTTGAGATGGGCATCTGCTGTTGATCGGTGGATGTTTGCATGTTATTGGTCAGATCCAAATAAGGACATCCTTCACAGGAAATGTATAGTCTTCCCTCAAAAAAAAGCAAAGATTACTAATTAATTTGAAATAGATTCACTGTATCTATTTCAATATTAGAATATATTTTGTATGCTTTTAAACTTTGTGTTGATAACAATGTGTCTATGCTGTGTGTTCCTGCACAGATTATCAGCGGCTGATGACTGTGGCCGAGGGCATAACAGCACTAATGTTCCCTTTCCAGTGGCAGCATGTGTACGTCCCTATCCTGCCTGCTTCACTGCTCCACTTCCTGGATGCCCCAGTGCCATACCTCATGGGTCTGCACTCTAATGGCCAAGATGACCGCACCAAACTGGAACTTCCCCAAGAGGTTTGTTACATACACTCACTAACAAAGGATGCTCTCATCTTTTTTTTTTTTAGAGATTATGTGAATCTCTTGAGAAAGAGGAGTATACTGCAATAACTGTTTCTATTCATATAAAGTTCTATAAAAAATTCCATATAACATTGTATATTTCTATTTCTTCTCAATTTATGTTTGTTATAAAATGTTATAGTATAGTCAAAATTTAGCGATGGTTGTTTTTTTTTTTACTATTATGAGCTACGTTTTTATATTAGTTAAGTGTATTGGCTTTATTTTTTTCTAAGTTTGCTATAAAAGTTAGCCAAGTGTGTTGGCTAAAAATGTTAGCTAAGTATGTTTGCCATAAAAAGTTCATTTTTATGAAATGTTGGCTAAGTAAAATTGCTATACAATGCTAGGTAAGTACATTTGCTATACAATGTTAGCTGCGTATGTTTGCTATAAAATTTGGAAACGTTTGCTAGTACATTTGAAAGTACATTTCCTATAAAATGTCAGCTTAGTGTGTTTGCCATGAAATGTCGGCTAAATGCGTTTGCTATAAAATGTTAGCCAAGTACATTTGCTATAAAATGTTAGCTAAGCAAGTTTGCTATGAAATGTTAGCCTAGAATGTTTGCCATAAAATGTTTGCTATAAAATGTTAGCTAAGTATGTTTCCTGTAAATTCTTAGGTGAGTATGTTTGCTATACAATTTTAGCCAAGTATGTTTTGCTCTATAAGGTTAGCTACAGATATGTTTGGTATAAAATATTGGCTAAGTATGTTTTCAATAAAGATTTTTAGCAACACTTGTGTGAAAATATTAGCATGGTATGTTTGCTATAAAACTGTTTCTAAAATGCTTCTTCTATCTTTAGGCCAATCTTTGTTTTGTGGACATCGACAACCACTTCATTGAGCTGCCTGAAGACCTTCCTCAGTTTCCTAATAAGCTGGAGCTGATCCAGGAGATCTCTGAGATTCTGCTGGCATTTGGTCTGACCCCAGAGGCGAACCCTCAGTTTACTGAGGCCCAGTGCCGGGTCAGGGGCTTGCGCTCAGGTGATGCTGCGTCTGACAAACGCAATGGTAACCTGGCTAGATCGCCATTGAACTCATTGCTGTTGAGAGAAAACCAGACAATTGCTCGGCTCCAAGCGCTGGTGAAGAGGACTGGAGTCAGTCTGGAGAAGGTGAGAACTGCTATGTGCACACAGGGTACCAGATGTTTGGGATCGACTTAAAGGGAATTCACTTCAAAAGTGGTGACAGCCTCTGCGTGCAAGACAAAGCTCTTCAACGTGGGCGAAGGCTTCATAATGACATGAATAATTATTGTGTGGGCAACATTTTCTGAACACAAGACGGAACTGTTAGTTCTGAATCGCTGAAAGCTTGAAGTCTTACTCCCTGACTCTAAGCAGCTTAAGTACACTGGCAATCTTTCTAGAGACCAGGGATTGACCCCTTCCTCTTTTTATAGCTCTTTGAGAGTATATCACATCCGTAAAGATTCCTGACTTGATATCCAGATTTCTCAAATCATGGAGTGAGCTGACAGATTTGTTTTAGTGTCATGTGTGTAACTGCGTTCACTACTGTTTGGTTATTCCCTCTTGGGAAAGAACCTCATTTGTTTCATGAATCAGAGCAAATCTGACTGACTTCTGTTCCCAGCGTTCCTTGTTAGGAGAGTTTCCATGGAGAACAGATAACTGCCATCGGCTCCAGAAGCTCTGTGCTGATATTTGCTGAAGAATTTCTCACTCTCTCATTCCTCCACATTGTTAACCACTTGCTTTACTTGAAATGCATTTTGGCTGAAATTATATGTACAATATTTTAAATAAGAAGCACTATCAAGTGTAGAACTTCTTTATATGTGTTGTATGTAAAGTTTACTGTATTAAAAAAAACATTTATCTTTATTCTCATGTAATGAGCACCTATCTGGCTTTGCCATATTGCCTCAATTTTAGCTGTATTTTCACCATTTTCTAGTGCCGTCTTTGAAATAATTTGGTAAATGGCCACCCAGAACCATCAAAAAACATCTGGCATCCTTCCTTTAATGCAAGTTAATCTGGCAACAGTTGTTATCTGGTCCAGAAGTATCGAATGTCAGATATAGTAAAGTTCTATTTAATAAAACATACTTTTCAGAAACTTGATCTCATTAAAAACATTTTTTTCACAAGTGATTTATTTCTGAGTGTGGTTTTCATTTTCTGTTTAACAGCTGGATGTGAAGGAGGAGACGAGCCCTACCAAGGAATTAAAAGTGCAGTGTGATGAAGAGGAAATGAAAATGCACCAGCTAAACATTCATGTGCGAGAGGTTTTTGCCAACCGCTTCTCACAGATGTTCTCTGACTATGAGGTGTTTGTCATCCAGCCGAGCCAAGATAAAGAGTCCTGGTTCAGCAACCGAGACCAAATGCAGAACTTTGACAAGGTGATGCTTTTCCATCCATTTTATGTTAGAAGAGTATGTGACGCTTTTGGAAATTGAAAATCTAAGTCAAGAGTATGGACTAATCAAAAAGAAATGACACCAAAAAGAAATGAAAAATAAAAAAACCCCAGAGTGTTGGTGGAAAAGGTAGACAAATTCTTGATTAAGCATAACTCTCGTGTGTAGTCTTGTGAAGATTTTAAGTTTGGAAGTGTGGACTACTGCAGCTTTACTGATAAAACCCCCTCAAGTGTTTATGAGCCATGTTTTGTTAAAAACAGTTTTTTAGAGATGAACAACCATTAATTTTTGACTTGGATAATGCTGGAAAGGGTTCCAAAGTTGTTTCAAAGACTTGGAAATTGATGACTGTATTGCTATGCAAATGGTCTACAAATGGAGACATGTTGGGACTGTTGCTAAGAAATGGCCGCCCAATCAGTAAGCCACAAAGAGCACAACATGGAATCACCTGTTTGGTATAGAAACAATCCCAAATGACAGCCAAAGATTCGAAGGCATCTTTTAAACGAACCTCTCTGTTCATGAGCCTATAATCCATAAAACACTGAATAAGGTGGATGTCACTGTCGACTAGAAAGAATATTGTTACATGCAAAAGAGCACATTAACACTCAACAGAAAATATCATCCCTACTGTAAAGAATGGTGGCGGGAACATCATGATTTGGGCTGGCTTTGCTGCTGCAGCTTGGGAAGATTTTTGGTAATGCGACAGGAGAATGACTAAAAGCAAAGGAGCAAGTTCACAACCTGCTGCTTTAGGAAAAACAATCCTTTTGCAGTGGAAAAGTCAGAGCCTCAATGCAGTAGAGGTGGCGGGGGGGGGGGGCAGTTTTTAACCATGTTTACAACAAGCACCATGACATTTTATTTGGCTGTTTTGAATAAAGACATGAAAGATGTTTCAATAAAAAAAGTCTATATTCTCGTCTTTATCGATCAGATTTTTCAGAAAACTATGATATTCCAAAAGGTGCACATACTTTTTCTTGCCACTATATATATACAAATTCCTAATGAATGCATGGCTTCTTACTGTCTTTTTTTTTGGTTGCCTAGATGGACTTTTTGATGCATCAAGACAGATTCATGTTTTTTAATCTTTATTTTCTGTGCTCACTGCAGGCATCTTTCCTATCAGACCAGCCTGAGCCATACCTGCCATTCCTCTCTCGCTTCCTAGAAACACAGATGTTTGCTTCTTTCATCGACAGTAAGATCCTTTGTCACGATGACGAGGACAAAGAGCACACGCTGCGAGTCTTTGATTCCCGTGTAGACAAGATCCGCATGTTAAATGTCAGGACGCCCACCCTGCGCACCTCCATGTACCAGAGATGCACGAACATCGAGGAAGCAGGTCAGACTTCAGTTCTTAATGTTAAATTCCCTATTTATTGGATGTGACTGGGTTAAGTTCACATGGAACAAATTTTCTTACAGTGAAGAGAACTTGTTGGCAAGGTGAAGCTGCTGGGTTAAACATATTCCTGAGTTTTAACTGTTCCAAATATTCCATGAAGGATGAGAACATGAACTATAGAACATGCTTGAGTTCATGAGTGGAGAGCACACCCTTAACAATAATCAATGGACACAGAAACAAAGGAAAATTGGACTTTAAAATTGGACTAAATCCGACAATGTATGATTTTTTTTTTTTTTTTTTTTTTTTTTTACATTGTGACCCAACGTTGCAGGTCATGTCGCATTTGTCTGATCTTGTTATTAATTAAAAGATGATGGGTGTCAATTTTGAGATGGAGACGGCAAAAATAAACAATAAAGTAGTGTATTTGATAACTATCGAAACAAATCATTCTATAAAAAAGTACATTTGTGTCTCTTCAGAGAAGGCCATAGAGATTAGGCTGTGTAAGATGGACCACATGGCTCTGCACCCCCACCTGCTGGACATGAGGATTGGTCAGGGCCGCTATGAGCCAGGATTTTTCCCTCGATTGCAGTCTGATGTTCTCTCCACAGGACCCACCAGCAACAAGTGAGAACGCATCTATAAATCTTATGAGCTGAGTATTTGTACCTGTAGGCTAAACTGATTAGATTTAACTGAACTCATGTCATTTGTGTGAGACACTTTAAATCAGATTTTAATCAATTTATTATTCTATTGAATCATGAAAGATGGGCAAAGCGAAGTGCACCGGCTCAATGGCGACGGAAGGACAGACAGAAACAGCACGCTGAACATCTCTATCTGGACAACGATCAGAGAGAAGTACTGTCAAGATGCCTCTATTTCAATTCTCAGGATATTATGTATGACTGTTATGCAGTATATGCAATTTAACTAGGCTGGTGAATCCTGGAGAGTGGTGAATCCAAGTGGTGTTTGTATAGGTTTTAGACCAAGAAATATTATTTTTTTCTTTTTTTGAACACAACAGAGATGGGCGACCTTCAGCCTAAATGATTGGGGCTGAAAATTTGGTTTACTATATTATGTTTATTTACTGCCTGTCCTGTGATCTCAGGGGGAGAAGGCAGTATCGAAAACTAATCAAGCAAAATAATATCGCTAAAAACACCTTTAATTGGGAAACCTGGCTTAACCAAACTTTCAGATGAAGAAATAATTCTAACTAATTGATACAACATAAAAGAGAAGCTTAAGAATAAAATAATAAAGCTGACATTGAAAGCAGTCTATGTTTATGTTAACAGTTAGAGACCCTTGCTTTCTTTTTTTTAATGAAACACTGTCCTAATTCATGTTTCAACAAAATTTTTTATTCTAACGAAAATTTCAACATAAAGATGCCAAACATATAATTTACGATCAGTGAATATGGTATTTCAGTCAAAAGCCCAGTTACTTTTTTTTTCGAATTGCAGCAATCCATTTGCTTCTCTTTTCCTTTGATTTCTTCTTTGAAACTGAAACTGAGTCTTTGAAAGTCAGTCCAAGCAATGAATCGCACAACAGCTTTTCTTCATTTTAACTGTTTATGTAGATCAGGCTAGCACACAAAGAGGCTTTTTTCCCCCTCACTCTACCACTATATAAATAAAGCAGATTTTTTTTATTGAATATTTCTAGATTCAACTTGTGTTTTAAGATCATTCTTTGTGCATAATACATGTCATTTCATTATTTTTTTGACCAAGACCTCTTTAGAGACTTTTTGGAATCAGTATGGAACACATAAAATAGTATTGCAACAGTACCAACAGCATAAAATCATGACTAAAATTCCACTATTGCTTTATTATTGTCATTTCTGATTCCTAAAATCACTGTATTAAATGTTTGTTGCAGTGCATGTTTAGAAATCATGTGCATGTTTTGCATGTTTTCATTTAACAGAAAGTCTTCTGTTAATTTTTGTAATTTTTTTGTACTCTTTGTCAGTCATTGTCTGTTGTTTGTTCATGGCATGTTTAAACTTTTTCTTTTATGTTTGTTAACTCTGTTTCTGCATTTCTTTCTTCAACCCTCTTTTTCACACTTGCCCGTCTCTCTCCTGTCGAAACACTCACTCTCAGCATGTGGAGTGTCTTTTCTCAGAGCTTCAGCTTCTGCTGGCTCTGGACTACTACTGGTTCTCGCAGTCCTTCAAGCCCTGTCTAAAGTCTGTCAAAGTGGATGTGGTACGTGTAGATGAGGGTATAGGAGATGGTTTTCAGTCTGTAACCATATCCGTGTCTCCTAGATGCATCTTGTGTCTAGTCTCTGTTTCTAGTGCTTTAAATGACATCTCCTTCAGCATTCTTCCACTTCAACATCCTTTAAAAATGTTTTAATGAAAAATTCCACCCATTTCAATAGGGAAACAATTAATTTAAATGCTGCCCAATTATTAAAAGAGACTCGCCCATTTTTAATAACACAGTGCTGTATTATGAATAAATTAAGCTGAAACCAATTTCCTTTGATGCTCATATCCTTTGATTCCTAGCAGCTTATAAAATGACATCACATACTGTGACATCACAAAAGCTGTGTATATGTATGTATATGTTCTATACGTTTGTGTGTGTGTGTGCGTGTGTGTGTGTGTGTACGTATATGTTGGTGCAGACTTTCCCTCATGTCTTTTAAGACAAAACTGGTGTTGCTATATTAATGTAGCCGTTTCAATATTTCTATATGTGCAGCACTATTGCCCAGTGAATTTGTTGGTGTAAAGCACCTTTAAGTGTTCAATGTGTCTCACAGCCTTTTCAATATCATTCATCATTACAGAAGTACATTCAGGAAGCCAGGAATCTTGGCACAACTCTCCGGCAACCCAAGCTTTCAAACCTCTCACCATCAGTCATCGCTCAGACCAACTGGAAGTTTGTAGAGGGACTATTGAAGGAGTGCAGGAATAAGGTGTGTGTTCTAAATGGAGCATGGTGGTCTAAAAATGTAACCTATACTAAAGCAAAATACATATTTACCATTGGAACATAAGGAACAGGCTTTGTAACAAATGGAACATTCTCATTTATCAAATGGAATGCAGGTTGAAGATTTCACACATTAAGACAAATTGAGAAAACAGCCAGAACATATGGAAAAGGCATTTTGGAATACCAATTGGAACACATGATGACAACATATGGTGCACATCCACAAATAGAACACATGTTGAAGAAAAATTGATGTCAATTGAGCACTTGAAAAGGACAGATATCAGCCTGTGTTTTACAACTGGAACATTATAACTGCAAACTGAGTACATGTCTACAATTGGAACACATGATGGGGAGCATTTCCACAGCTCTAGAAATTGAAAATATAACAAAGGCAAAATCAATACATATTTAATACTGGAACACCTGGAACAGGCTCATTTAACAAATGGAACAAACTTATTTAACCATTGAGTAAACAAACAGAACATTAAACAGACTGAACATGTGTTTTAAAATTGGAACATTATAAGTGGAAAATGAGCATTTGCCTACAATTGGAACACATGATGGGCACCATTTCTGCAAGTCTAATTTGAAATATAAATCTAATAAATCAAATTGAATATTTCATTTTTGGAACACATGGAACAAACTCATTTAACAAATGGAATACTTGATGGAGATTTCACTATATATCAATGTAAATAAAATATGATATATTTATAAAATATGATATAAAATATCATATGAAAGATCCAAAACTTTGGTCAATTTGGTTGACCGATGGAATACATTGTAAACACAACTTTAGCATGTCAACAAAATGAAAACATGATCAAGGAAAATTGAATACATTACCTATTGGGACGCATGAACCGGACAATTTGGGGCATTAACAAATAGACAACATGAAATTGAAAAAATAGCAAGTTAACGAAGTTACCTTTCTTAACATATGGAACATATTTGAAAGCTATATGAAACACATAGTATGATAGTTTGATTATTGACGAAGTTGCCAAATATGTGAACAATTTGGAGTACTTTACATTTTTCACTGTTTCGCTTGTGTTAGCAACATTTTAGATTGTATTACCAATTACCATATTATATACATTTTTTTAAGGTGCCTGGATTGCTGTAGTTGTTACCTGGAGAAAATAGACTTATCAAACCCTTATATTTGGATTAGTATTTGGATGATGTTCTCATGGCATATGTGTTACAACTTTTTCTTGTCACATTTGACATGTAAAGCTCATGCTACACACGTGATTCTTGTAATTTTCCAAACTAAGAAGATCACATTTTTACAAACCTCAGACAAAGCGCATGTTGGTGGAGAAGATGGGACGGGAAGCTGTAGAGCTGGGCCATGGGGAGGTGAGCATCACTGGAGTAGAGGAAAACACTCTCATCGCCAGCTTGTGTGATCTACTGGAGAGAATCTGGAGCCATGGGCTGCAGGTCAAGCAGGTATATTTATTTGTGTGCAGGTCAAGCAGGTATATTTATTTGTGTTTGTTTTTGACCTGGTCCTCCAATGTTTGTCTGCCAGGGAAAATCAGCCTTATGGTCACACCTCTTACATTACCAGGAGAGTAAAGAGAAGAGAGATGCCACTCCAGCAGGTCTTGGCCCTCCTGGTGAATATATTTAGATTTCGATCTTTTTTCACATACATATACTAGGGAAAGTTCTATGGCTCACTTTGAAGACTTGCTGTACCTGTTATTTTTAAGCAAATTTTGTGTCTCAGGCATTATCCATGAAACAGAAAGACGGAAGTCAGACGCTGGATGTGCAATGCCACCACTCAAAGTGTCCTTGATCCAGGACATGAGGTTAGAAGCAAACTTTAAACATACAAAACATCACATTTTTCATTGAAATACTGACTCCTTTCCTTTTTTTCAGTTCATATTTTTTTGTCCATTGTTCTTTACATCTGCTTTTGAATCCATGTTAGGCAGGATAAAAAGCATCATAAGACCTTAACACATAGTGACCAATCAATATCAGCCTCTCTCGTGTGTTTGATCGTTTTCAGAGAAACATTTGTAAATTTACTTGAGGTATAGACAGTGTTTCCAATGGATCTTAAAATTCCTAAAAGGTCTAAAAATTAAAAACACAGTTTTTAAACCTTAAAAAGCCTTTGATTTGCTCAAATAATGTTTAAGTCTTATTTTTTTCTGATATCCATTTAAAGCTCATTTGAGTATGTTGTTTTTTTCTTGGTTCGTGGTGCTGTAGTTTTTTTCGTTCGCAAGTCTGAATATAATTAGCATTTTAGCTATGGGAAAGTGCAAATAATAAAAAAGTGACTTTTATTTTCAATATTTTGTGACATTCCATATGTGTTTTTGATATGGTAAAGGTCTTAAAACTGTTGTTTGTCTGCAGTTGTTTTGTTAAATTCTTTGTTCAGAATTGTTTTTGTTGCTCACACTATTACAAGCATCTTATTATGTTAATGTGTTTATTAAAAGCATCACAATTAGCAATCTCGGTTTACTAAGACCCTGGTTTTTAATTATAGGAGGAAACTAAAGATACTTTCAGATCTAAGGTTTAGTCGCTTTGTATGGGTTTGAGGCAACGCAACAGCTGAGCCATTCTATGTTTTCTGTACATTTCTGGATCCCTTTCATTCTGTGCGGAATGCTCTTTAGTTTATACAGTTTCAATTAGTTAAAGCAAATTAAAAGTATTCTTTATTACAGAAAAAACAAATAAATGATTTCATTTGACTCAGGGGCTCTTGTAAAAACAGCTTCCGACTGCATCAATTCAACCAGGAAAGGGGGTTACCATCTAACATTTAGTGAAGAAAGCTTTGAGATGTTTCATGCCGCCACATTACTTCCAGCCTAATTACCACCAGAACCCCCACCAGAGCAAGTCGTGACATTGCAATGCAGGAAAACCCAGCCATAACATCCTTCTTTGTCTAAATCAGCTGCTGTCAATAATGAAAAAATAACTCTTTGTTTTAAAGAATACCAGTAAACTGCAGAAATTTTAACAAAGGGTTAAGTTTTCATTTAGGGTCAGTCTGGATGGCATTTAATTTAAAACTGCCAATGATCCATTTTTATAATACTAAAAATACTCAACATTTTTGCTATTTTTTAAAACATCTGAATGTAAGAGATGAATCCCTGTTTTTCCATCTTGACACATAGTGTCCTCAGTTAACCAATGTAAAACGGAATCCCAACTGTGTTAACATTATGTCTGGAGGTCTGAAGAATTCCTGACTCAACTAGCTTCTGCAGACTGTAACTCTAAGGTCTGCCGTGTCAGGGATGCAGCAGCAAATGCTTTTTAATGGAGGGTCTGTCAGAGAGTATGGAGGAGTATGCGTCTGGACGTGCATGACTTCTGCTTCAGGCAATGACAGCAGGCTGACTGAGCCTCAGGGGAGTCTGTGAACCATTTTTTCTGCCCTCCTTCTCGGTCCTGAGCTCGTGAGCCTGAGCTTGGCAGATTACAGTACAGGGGTTTCCTAATGCAAGCTGATTTTCCAAAACGGTCTACAAATGTACATTTTCTTTTTTGTTCAGCACTAAAACAATATTTAGAAGAATGTTTGAGAGCAGAGGTTGTTGAACCTTGACGTAGCAAATAACTGAACTCAAGACAAGTTTGGAATAAGTGGAAGATCTTTTTAACAAGTAAACCATGGCAACAGTGGTGCCAGCCTACAAATATGGTGTACGCGATGTCACTCCTCTCGCTCTAAAACTGTATTGATGATATAAGTGAACGAACCGAACTGGACTACCTCTGCGGTTACACAAAATCAACAACTCCTAGCCAATCAGAATCCAGTATTAAACAGACAATGGCATTAAGAAAATTATCATGTTTATTCTGTGGAATATTTAGCCATTTCCCTCACTATATTTCAATTTAAACTGATAAAAAACTTACATTTGTGCTGTTGGTAATATTATCTCTGTCATTTTTCAGGCATATCCAGAACATCGGTGAGATCAAGACAGATGTTGGAAAGGCTAGAGCTTGGGTGCGACTCTCCATGGAGAAGAAGCTGCTGTCCAGACACCTGAAACATCTCCTGTCTGACCATGAGCTCACCAAGTATGAAGTATTTATATGAAGGGAATGCAATCAATCGCATAACCACTTGTGAAGGTTATTACTGGTAATTTATGAATTTGGCTTCTAAATATCATCCTTTATTTACATCCTTGTGTTGTCATAATGAGAGTTTTTTTGTTTTTGATTTATAGAAATGAATAAAATAAAAGCTTTCATGAGTATTTGAATATTTAATTTTTTGACAAAAAATTAAAGTGCATTTTTAATAATTCCCCTTAACTTGTATCTAATTATTGTAATAAAATTATGCGAGAAAATGTATTTCTGGCTCTAGAAAGCCACAAACAGTATTTGTGTATTTTTGTGTGTAATACTTGGACAAGAAAAGATAAATTTAATAAGTGTAATTTTAAAAAGAACACAAAGTAAGAGTATGAGAATGAGAAGGAAATGATGAGGTGGACAAGGAAGAAAAAAAAAGCAAGTAAATATATAATACATTTAAATTAGAAGCTTAGAAGTTAGAAGGTTGCTGTTTCAACACCCATAAAATGTCTTTAACGAGGTAATTTACCTCAAAAAACTTGGTGCCACCTGCTAAAAAGCAAGAAAAAGAAGAAGTAAAGCAACATAAGTTTATGTTTTATGCACCAATTTGGTAAATAAACATAAACTTTAGTTAGACATTAACAAAACATTAAAGATATTATAGCCAACGTGATGTCCATATACTGAGGAAGATCATTCTAATCACTATTAATATTTGTATCCTAGCATCTCCAATTGTGTTTGAAGGAATAAGAAATGTCTTACGTGAATGAGGATATAAATGTTATTTTGTTTCGTTTAACTTGAAAACGGTTTCAAATTAGTAATGAATCAAATTAATTCTTTGATGTCATTTTCATTGAACCTCCAGTCTTCTGTGATTTTGGTATTTTTATTAGGATAGAGATATGTGGTTAAAACTGGTTATCTTTTGAAGGAAACTCTACAAGCGCTATGCTTTCCTGCGCTGTGATGACGAGAAGGAGCAGTTCCTCTATCATCTCCTCTCTTTCAATGCTGTGGACTACTTCTGCTTCACCAATGTCTTCACCACCATAAGTAAGAAGCTTCAGTCTCTCTCATTGCACATATTACATGTTTGCAGATTAAATGCATGCAGAAAAGTGCTCAGTTTAGTGCTTAATTCAGCAATACGATTAGTTTTTGCTGATTCTGGAAGCAATGATCGAGTCTCACCACCCGTATTTCTAGATAAGTCCTGATCCCCTTGATTTGTATGATATTGAAAGTATCAAAAACAAAAGAAAGTATTCAAACATGTACTCTATTAGGGCTTGGCGATAAATTGATTTTAACGATTTACTCGAGTCTAGTGGTGCTTGAATGAAAAACATTTTTTTTATCTTTAATATAATATGCAAACGCTGCCCTGTTTCCATAGAATCCTCGCGGCTCACTTTCCGCCCCTCATATTTGCCATATATTAAGATACAGAAACAATGTCTGCAAGTGGTAGCAGTATTTTTAACAGAGCAATTTTTAAATTCATTTGTATTGTAGTAGACCTCCAAATCAACATATGTTCCATGTATGTTTAAATGTTAATACAAGGCCTAAACTTTTAGGAAATTAATAAATGACCAAAGGTTTTTGTGCACATGCACACAAGTGGTCTACAGGGCCATTTAAATGTACATATTAAATGTAAATTGATTTATTTATTTAATTTTTTTTTTTAATTGACCTTGTCCTTGTGTTCCTCCGCAGTGATGCCGTACCATGTGATCATTATTCCCAGTAAGAAACTAGGTGGCTCCATGTTCACAGCAAACCCATGGGTATGTGTCTCGGGGGAGCTTGCTGAAACTGGGGTCTTGCAGGTCCCCAAAAATACTCTTGAGATAACATTTGAGGTGAGTGAGTTTAGATGTGCATCCACTCTATATATTCACATTTAGACGTCATCTAATAAGTGGAGGGTTGTTTTCCTCTACACAGTGTCAGAATCTGGGGAAGCTGACCACTGTACAGATGGGCCATGATAACTCAGGGCTGTACGCTAAATGGCTAGTGGAGTGTGCTATGGTCCGCAACGGCATCACAGGGCACACTTACAAGTAAGTACTGAGCTATAATAATTCCATAAGTGCTCGTTCTAATGTAGCGTCTCAAGCGTACCATGGGTCACATGACGAGAATCAACCAATCAACTTAATCCTTTCCCATTACAACATTTACAGCTTAGAAGAAAAAGCAGCTCAAGTCGAGAAAAATAAAAACAAAAATTGATCCGTGAATAAACTTGGAGACAATAGCTGAAAAGATCCTTTTTAAAAATGTCTTTTGAATATGTTAATCAGTGCTGTGCTATTATTAATATGTAATTTATGCCATTTTTAAACAAAAAATTAAACAGATTGTTTTTGTTTAGTTATCCGAGCTGAACGTGTTCGAATGGTGTCAGTATCACAAACATTTAACTCAGTGATTACCGTATCTATTAAAAAAATAAACATGTGGCTGAAAAGTTGGGAACTGAGGAGAACCACTCCTGGTAATTTCAAAACTAACCAAGATCTGCAATAGTCTGTCATTTTTCACAACCACTTACAAAGTTACTTTTAAACGATTTCAAAACTTCCTCATTTTTATTTCTAATGCCTTGAACATATTGATTTTTCCAGTCATTTCACACCCTTTTCATATTACAAATGCATTGTCTAAAGAAGTCATGCCTGTTCAAATTATGGACCAGTTAGAGACCAGTGTCGTTAGTAGCCAAGTGAGACGCCTGCTCAGAAAAAAAGGTGTATTTATTCAATTCAACAATACAATATTTCGTTTTCCATATCCTTATTGTTGGACATCTATAGACAGTATAGTGTATAGAAACTACAGTTCATTACCCTTTTAAACGAATAATTATCTGTTCAAAAATGGAATTGGTTTCATCAGTCCATCTTTCAGGTTTCAGTAATTGATTAATTTGCTGAAAAATGGCTACTTCAGTCACCATTAATGGCATCATGTAATTATTATGTCAATTTCTTAATTTCCGTGTTACCAATACTTCATTATAAAACCAGCCCACAAAGAAGTTTCTATCCACCCAAGTGTTTCAGGACTGTGGAGGATTTAAAGTGAAATGAAATCCCATATTTTCCCTATATTTTTTGGCATCTCAATTACTTAATATGGCATGTTCCCCAGAATTTGACACACTTCCATGTGGATTTGACAGGTTTCCATGTGGCCGTTGGTTGGGCAAAGGAGTGGATGACGGCAGCTTGGAGAGAATACTGGTGGGCGAACTGGTGACTAACTTGGAGATCGACGACAGAATGTGTCGGACTCCTCCGATGCAGCAGTCCCCTGGGATGATGCGAAGATTCGTCACCATCTCACCGAACAGCAAACCAAGTATGTTCAGTACTTTGAAAGCTTCTAAAAAAACAAACATTCTCTTTTTGAAGTTCTTTCTGGAAGATTATGGTATCTATCATCCCCTGATTAGAGTTGAACACTGGGCAGATTCAGGAGAGTGTGGGAGAGGCCATTAATGGTATTGTCAAACACTTCCATAAGCCAGAAAAAGAGGTGAGTATTAAATTTGTTGTAAAACATGGAGGATTCAGGAAAAGAGGGAAATTATCAACTGTGTTTTTCTTTACAGAGAGGAAGTCTCACGCTACTGCTATGTGGAGAATTTGGTTTAGTTTGGGCTCTAGAGCAGGTGTTCCAGCATGGCTTCAAGTCACCTAGACTTTTCAAGAATGTCTTCATTTGGGACTTTCTAGGTAATCGAGTGTTTGTTATGTTTAATTTGTCATGCTTTATTAGTCACAATAGGGGCAAGCAGAAGGAGGTGAGGCAACCCTGTGTAACACTGGGTTATCTAAGAGAGACACTTTTAGATCCTAATCGAAACAAGCAGTCATGCTTACAAGGGAATCAGATGCCCTTGTTCCTACGTTGATTTGGTTCATTGTTTAAAAATGTTTTGAAATCCTTTCCATTAAAAACAGTCCAATCCAAAAATATAACTGACTCTAGCTGACTATATCTTTTCAGGTAAATTACTGAGAAATGTTCCATTGACTTAACATGGGGTCAAAGAACCACATAGAACCTTCAAACATGTGGAGGTTATTTATCTGGCATACCAAGCCTGTACACTATTTGAACCCTTGGCTCTAGAAGGGGTTAAGTATTTACCATTGACTTCTACTGGCCTTTGAAAATAATTGAGAAAAGGCAAAACATCCAGTAACAGCTTACATTGTTGTGTCGTCACTGACGGCTCCATAGCAAACAGGCTGTTTACCTTAGCAACCAACTTGATATATGTATCTTAGCTTAGGAAAATCAGATTAGTTTATTTCACTCATGGTGACACAGGGAACATTATATTATGCTACTGCTCCACCAGACGGATGCAACGGAAACCAATTTGGCATCTCTCCCAGTTAAGGAAAATAAATGAAAAATGGGGGTTGGGTTAGGGTATTGACATTGGCTTTTTTACACTGCGCTTTTACAAACCAACATGCGCACAAACTTTAGTCATCTACTTATACATGGTATAGCATTTGATTTCTATTAATTGGCCAAATTACTTACTTTTATAGAGGCAACTGAAAACAACTAGAAAATACACCTTTTCTTACTGATGAAAGTGAAGTTTTAAAAGAGCCAAGGGGTCAAAACATCTGAAGTTGTACCTACCTCATGCTTTTACATATAGTGATAATATATAGTGAGGGTATCTGAAAGTGAACATTGCAGCAGCTTCTTAACACCTGCAATTGTTTTACCTCAAAAGGTTTGAAATCATCCTAAACTCTCCCATTTTACTCACAGAAAAATCACAGATTTATTTTGAGAGTGCTGAGCAGAGGGCACAGGATGAGAACTGGCATACACGTGTGCGCCATTTCTGCCAATTCATGCGTGCCATCAACAGCACCCCCAGAAATATCGGCAAAGACGGGAAGTTCCAGATGCTTGTGTGTCTTGGAGCAAGGTGTGTTATTAGCTATTCTTTTATTTTGTTTTTGATCAAATAGAGATGGGAACTTATACCATTAATGACATTTGAACAAGACAGAGAGAAGTTTATGGGGGGGTGATGTAGGTTTTAAAATGTTCAACATGATATTGGTCATTGTGGCATACTTCATGGAGAGTATGGCATTTGAAAAACAATAAATCTCTCATTTTAATTTTACAAATAGGGGTTTTAGCCTCAAAATATTGGCAAGTACTCCAGTTGACAAAGTATTATTTCATAATGCGAAGCACGCACATTACTGAACCAGTCATTTTGCCTAATTCAATTTCATTATTGTGCAAAAATAAATACACAGAATTTATTTGATTAATTTGCTTTATAAGCATTTGTGTCTGCAGCCTACAAATGTCCAAAGTTTGTTTACTTTGTTAGAGTTTTGTTATAGATTTTGTTAGAATCTGTTGTTAGAGTTTTCCCGACTCTAATAGCAAAGCAAAGTTTTGATCAATGCAATCCCATGATGTGAATTCATGGTGGTTTTTATTCTGTGCACTGAAATGCTACAACCAATCCTGAAAGGTATTTTTGCGTTTTTGCAGAGATCACCTGTTGCACCATTGGATAGCACTGCTTGCTGAGTGTCCAATCACAGCACAGATGTACGAGGACTCTGCACTTTTAAAGGACCATTCTTTGGTTAACTCTTTGATTCGAGTGCTTCAGACTCTGCAGGAGTTCAACATCACTCTGGAGGCCTCACTCGTCAAAGGCATTGGGATATGACGGAGCTGTTCACTGAAACAGGCTCACAGATCAACGGGACCATGTACTAACTTTTATATGTGGAGAGAGTGAAGCAAAATGATTGAATCCTGGCTTGCGGTAAAAGGAGTGTTCGAATCAAACTTCTGTCGTTAATTATTCGACCTCATCTTTTTCCATGTTCATGCACCTGCAGTACAGGAGCTCATTCAAAGAAAGTTTGACGAATGTGTCAGTCATTAGAGGTTATTGTCGTTGGTATTTCTCTTAGTATCAAGAAAGGAAACATTAATTCACAAGGAAACAAATACGTTTATTCAGGATTGGTTTGCCTTTGGTGGCTGCATGGAAGTGGTGAATATTCTGCCCTTCAGTCACACAATGAATCATGTGGTTAAACTTACACATTTTTTGGAATCAAATTTGACACCAAATTGCCAAAAACTAGACTTTGTTCACTTTTTAGAGATTCAAACAACCGTATTTTAATGTAATCTAATTGAAGATGTGTTTATTTTAAAAGATTGATTAATCTTACATTGATTTAGTTTAGGGTTGCTGTTGTATACCACAGCCATTCTTCAAGGCGTCAATTGAGGAGCCTTAAGCCCCCATTAGCACGTCTTGTGAAACACCCTTTAATCCAAAGTTGTGACAAAAACAGGCTTTTGATTTTTGTGCACCATGTACAGGATTTTGTAGTAACCAGTTTTGTGGAAAACGTGATTGAATGTTTCGGCTAATTTCCGATTCACGTACACGGGGACGATTAATTCGCTATACTGCAGCCATCCTTCTTTGGATAAAAAGGCAGCTTTGAACACCAGTACAGTACATTTATGAGACGGACTACTTGAGACAGGTGTCAGAAGTGAACAAATCACATCTGTTCTCTCTATGTTAAAGAGAAAATGTCAAAGTGCCAAAGGTTTGCATTATATTACGGCTTTAAATTATGGGCAGGCTATAGTGCCAGCTATAGACTAGAGCTTATCAAATTCCAAACAAATTTATCTCTCTCTCCGTAGTTGTCATCAACATGATCTTATTAGGTGATATCTTAAGGACTACTTCCATAGTTTATTTATTTGTTAGTTTGTTTTTACCCCCATTCAGAATTAAATTCTATTAACATACTTAAAATTTGAAGCTATCATGAAAATATTATTAAACTAGCCGTAACACCACCTTGATTGTTATGATGTAACTAAAACCCTGTTTGGAGTGCCAAAATGGCAGTGACCATGTGTCAATGTTGAAGTGGAATTGAATTAACATTGACTAATAAGATGCTTCATAAAACCAGATCGAACCTCACAGATTCTCTTTCCTTGTTGAAGCTTTGAAAGGATAGGCATGTCTTTTCACGGCAAATCTTCAGTTGTTTTCTGAGATAAAAAAGTGACATGCATAGAACAAGAGAGGTGTCTAATTAACGATTGAGGATTGGGGTGAATTATCTCTTTAAATCTGTTGTCATTTTAAACTTGTGAGTGCAATGATACTTTTCAGGTTTCTTATTTTTAGCGTGACATTCAAACTCTTTCTTTTTTATTCAAACGTTCACATGCACTGTCAATCATACATTGTTTGATTGGCGGATCACTATTTTAGGCAAAAGATGCTGAAATGGCTGTGTGTAACAGGAAAAGAGTTGGTATATTTTCCACGAAGAGCAGTGTTATTTTCATACATGTCCAGTTGCTTGCTCTGTGCTCCAGTCTTACCCTCACTGTTACAATGCAGAGTTGGAAGCAAATGATACGAGAGTGTGCTTTATAAGTACAACACGTAAGCAATTCATGTTTTCATAGAACCTTTAAAATTGATGAGATATTTAGTGGAAAAGGCTTCTTTTTTAAACAATATCAGGGACTTGGGTTTTTCCCGCAAAATGCAAATGATCTTAAAGGGACAATACTCCACTTTACAAATATTCTGTTTGTGAAAAGTTGCAATGGTTTCTAGAGTTCACCAAGTTTGCATTCATTTAACTCGATCTAGAGCACAAACAATAATGTACAGTGCAATTTTACCACAATTGAATATATTTTAATTTGGTATTTTAATCGCTCCTGTTTTTAGTGTTACATGACAATCATAAATGGAAATTTGTCTATTGATAAAACAAAAAAAACATAATATTGGCTTCTATTACAAATATCTGATTTAAGATTCACAAAGATATGATATTTTGTCAATGGTGTAACACATTAACAAGACAGAAAAAAAAACTTTATATGTGCAAGATGTTATTTATTCATCATTCACTGAAAAAAAAAAAAACTCACCGAGCTCAACACAACCAATTTAGCTAAATATCCCTGAATGATCATGAGTGGGGTAACACATGCTAAAAAAAAAAAATCTGATGACTATATATTAGATTTGAATATTGCACTTGAGTAATTGACATCTGTCTGAACACACAAATTCAGAAAAATGTAATGTCATGTTTTTACATAATACTGTTACTGTTTGTGTCCCGGAAGCTGCCCCTCTGTTTCTGCTATGCAATATTTGCTGCTGAAATATCATTTGCCTGTTAATCAGAGTAGCATCATAAGAGTTAAATGGGAGAAGCACAGAAAATACTGACTGACATTCATGTGCCAATTTCCTCATGATTGTTCTGTTCAAACACTGTTGGCATGAGCTTTCTAGGAATTATTGTTATGAAAACAAATATCTTGTGTTTTTTTTTCTCCAGATGCATTTATAGACAAACACGTGTAATGTAGTGTTAAATATTGAACAGCTGTGTACAGTGTATAAAATGTATTAAAAGGCTATGATTCAACACACTTACGCTTTTTTTCTTATGTGAGAAAAAAATTACAATGTTCTGTTATGTCCTGTCTGATTGAGCTGGGATATAAAATGTGCAAAAAATACAAACACATTTTCAAAATGAACATTAAATAAATTATTTAATCCAAATGGCTTTTCTACTGTATAGCTGTTGGTTTAAATTTTATTTGCTATGGTGATGGACAGGTTGACAGATGATGTCAGGCAGGAATCTCCGTGGACAATGATGTTTGCAGATGACATTGTGATTTGTAGTGAGAGCAGAGAGCAGGTGGAGGAAAACCTGGAAAGTTGGAGGTCAGCTCTAGAAAGAAGAGGAATGAAAGTCAGTCGCAGCAAGACAGAATACATGTGTTTGAACGAGAGGGAGGGAAATAGAACAGTGAGGTTACAGGGGGCTGAGGTCAAGAAGGTGCAGGAGTTTAGGTATTTGGGGTCAACAGTCCAGTGTGACGGGGAGTGTGGAAAAGAGGTGAAGAGACGAGTGCAGGCAGGTTGGAGTGGGTGGAGAAAAGTGTCAGGGGTGTTGTGTGACAGAAGAGTGTCAGCAAGAATCAAAGGAAAGGTGTACAGAACAGTAGTGAGACCAGCTATGATGTATGGGTTGGAGACTGTGGCAGTGAGGAAGAGACAAGAGGCAGAGATGGAAGTAGCAGAGATGAGGATGTTGAGGTTCAGTTTAGGAGTGACGAGGATGGACAGGATTAGGAACGAGCACATCAGAGGGACAGCTCAGGTTGGTTGTTTTGGAGACAAAGTCAGAGAGGCCAGATTAAGATGGTTTGGACATGTGCAGAGGAGGGATAGTGGTTATATTGGTAGAAGGATGTTGGAGATGGAGATGCCAGGCAAGAGGTCAAGAGGAAGACCAAAGACAAGATATATGGATGTGCTGAAAGAGGACATGAAGGTAGTTGGTGCAAGAGTAGAGGATACCGAGGACAGAGTTAGGTGGAAAAGGATGATTCGCTGTGGCGACCCCTAAACTGGGAACAGCCGAAAGGAAAAGAAGAAGAAGCTGTTGGTTTTCACTGTGGCACAGTCATGGGTTGATGGCAAAGTTGTGGGTTTATTCGATAGGGAAAGCAATAACTGATCAAATTTGAGACGTAAATTAACAAAAACATTTGGCAAATGCATTTATGTAAATAGTTGTGCACTACAGTTAACAGTGTGTTGTATTTCAGCCAGTTTAAAAAAATAACGGCTTAAAAAGTTGAGATTGTGAGATAAAAAGTCAAAACATTGAGATAAAATGACATTTTGAAACAAAAGTAAACATTTTGACTTGCTGGCCTTGTAGATGACGTGGGACTGTCCAGAGGTTTGGGGATGTTTTTCAAAGAAAGCCACCACCTCAACCTCATACATTTAGTTTTTCTGCATTTTGGACTTAAGCTTATTCTTGGTTACAATGATTTCAAGAGTTTTCTTAGATCAATTCCATGCTGTTTAGCTAATGTAAAAATGTAATCGTTAGTAAAACCACGTTTGAAATAATACTTTATCTATAGTATTTTAAATTTTGACTCAAAAAGAAAAATGTAATTTTAAGATCCAAAAGTTTTTTTTTTTTAAGTACTGTACATTGTTACATAGTCAAAAATAATTTGAGATATAAATTCAAACCTCTGGACAGTCCCACACCAACATGTCAAAATTTAGACTTTTTTTCTCAAAGGTTTAACCTTTTAAGTTAGAATTTTTACTTTTTAAGCCATTATTATTATTTAATCATTTGATTTTGATCTTATACTTTTACACTAAAATTATTGTTAAACGGTTCGGTTTTTAAACTGTTTATATAATGTTTAAATGTCTAAACTCAAAAATGTTTATGTTTTATAAATGTAAATGGCTGCTGGTAGCTTTTGAAGCGGTAGTTAAAATGTCTATTTATTCTTTGAACAATCAACCCCGTTGTTTCCTTGTGAAAAATCCTGTCTTAATAAACACCAAAAAAGGATGCATGCACTCCTGCATATCTCGTGTTTGAGCGCCTGTGTTTTGGTAACACGAGCCCGAGCCCATTCACTATTCAGGTCAGGACGTGAACAATACGTGCGAAACGCTCCTGGAGGTCCCCGGATGAAGACCTCTTTTTAAAAGACACCAGACTAGCGGGATGTGATTGGCTGGGACAATGTTTAAACTTGGCGTTTACATCCCATATATGGTCTTTCTCCGGCAAACCCCCTTACTCTATGTTTGTGCCCGGGCCCCGCCTCCACCATTCATCTGTGTGTGGCCGTAGTACCAGGCATGCGCAGTAAAGACTAGCAAAACGGACGCAATTCAAAGTTTCTGACGGTAAGTCCTTTGTTATTGTTGCGAATCAACTCCAATTATGTGACATTTTGTAAGTTTTGTGCGGGCTTGAAATCGTGGAATGCGAAATATGTTTCTAAATGTTGTTAAAAGCTTTGCAGCTGGATTATTTACATCAACAATGGGGCTTGGCGCGCGTGGATGTGGAGCGTGGCATGGTCGCGTGCTAACGGGCTAGCTGTTATTGTTAATGGGACGTGTTTTGGCGCTCTCCCTTTGGCTGTGTTAAAGTTTAAGCAAACGAGCTTGAAGCTTGCGGATAGCGTTTTAAATGAAACATTTTCTCTGTGATGTTAAAATGGCGTTCGTTTTAGTTTTTGTTACGCTTCTGAATTTAAGGCAGACCGTGTGCGTGTTGTAATGGTTTCCGTGGATGTAAATATGGCACCACCGTTTGAAAGCCTACTGCGTAATTTCAAAAGCATTTTTGTGGATGAGGTTTTTAATAGTATTTGATTAGCATTTTAAATGGACATTGAAGTCCTCACGCAATGTTTGGTATGTTTATATTAATGCAATTGAACGTTATAGTGTCAAGCGATACACTATGTATGGATGACGTGTGTTATGGTACATTTAAACTATAAAAGCCTTGTGTTTTAATCGTTTTTTTTTACTTTACATTTCTAGCTCAAATAATGGGCGTATTTTAGACGTACGTTGACCTTACTTTCGGTTTTACATCGCGTTCACAATTACAGCATCACTCATGACGTTTCTCAAAGATCTCTGCACTTTAAATCTCAGGAACTGGAACAATAAGGATATAAATTATTCAAAATTGGCATTAAAGTTACAAACGAATAATTTTGGTTTGGCCAAAATCTCTTATAATTTTAGGATGACCACTGACAATTTAATTCGTCAGCGTTTTCTTTTTCTATAAATATTATTATTATTATTATTATTATTAAACGTTTCTCATTCTCCCCTTTCACTACTGTGAAGTAAAAAATAATCGTCTTTGTTGTGGTGTGTTTAAGATGTAGTTTTTTTTTTTTAATCAAAAGTAGGTCAAATAGTCAAACGCTTTCCCCGTCTTTTACATTCACCACTATTGAATATAACCAATAAACATTACGACGTGAATTAATAAGAGCGAGCTGGATTCCACTTGTGTGAAGTTACGCCCCCTCGTCTCAAAGCGAGCCGGAAACCTTTGTATTAACGATGCTCTCCGTTCTTTTCCAGAGCCCGTGAAAGATGTTTGGTTTCCACAAGTCCAAGATCTACCGCAGTAACGACGGTTGCTGCATTTGCAAAACCAAGTCGTCGAGTTCTCGGTTCACCGACAGCAGCAGATATGAGGAGAACTTCAGACTATGTTTTGGGTGAGTGGGAGGGAGGGAGGCAGTGCTTCCACTGACGCTGCACGTAGCGCATCCCAAACATTCCAGCACGAATTCCTAGGCAACTTCTGTCGTCATCTGGAATCACTCCCAGTCAACTGGCAATCTATATAGCCGACAATCTGGAATCAAATGAAAATAAAATATGTAGTACTGCCTTCCCAGCAAACATTGTCAGGATGTCGAGGTCAAAATCATCCAAACACTTGCTGCAGCATATGAATATGCATGAATGTGCATTTATAATTGTACGTACAATATAAAAGAGCCGGAGGAGTCCTTTTTCGGTTTAAAGAAGACACTGGGTCCTCCATATTCATAGTGACACCCCCGTTTCCATGGTGACACATTTTAAAAGTGATTCCTATCGATAGAAATTAAAAACTAACGAAATTGTCTTCAGTTTTTTTTATCCTATTTTATTAGTTCATATTGTTTGTTTTATATTTGTAGTATTTTGTAAATGTTTAACCAAAAACCATTGTTTGTTTAACCAAACCTCCGGATCTATTGTAGATGCATACGTGTGTCTGGGGCTGCATATAAGTGTTTCATATTTTCAGTTGCCTTTTTGTCAAAGAAATTCCAAGCAATTGAAATTGTACTGTTCAGTTCACACAAGGAATCGTTTTTGGTTACAATTCCATGGCTCACTGCAATTATGCATTTTGTGAAACAAATGAAATCTACCATTATTTAAAAGCAGATCTGGTGATGTCAATTCCTTATGTTACAATCGCATTCATATAAATGGGGTTCTACGTGTTTGTCAGCCTGAGCTTGATCGATGAAACTCCACAAATTAAGCCTTCATTAGGACCTGGTGCAGATTATTTAGCCACATATTTGGAAAATAGTATAATCACTGAAGCGGCTTGTGTAGACAATTTGAGATCATTGTCAACCAATCCTGCCTTAAATTGAACTAGAAATAAATAAGAGAAAAGTGAAAAATATTTAAAAACAGATGGTCAAAGTACATTAATTTTGATCATATATCCTTAAACAGCTGTTTCTTATTATATTGAATATATCGTTCATTACAAGAAACAATGTTCTAGATTTTATGTTTAGAATTTCTAAATTAAAAGGTTTTTTATTTGGTGAGAAATAACTGTTAAATAAATGAGAATAAGTTACCTTTCATTTCATTTGTATAATCATTCTCCTTGTGTTTGTCTAATTTGAGTTTATTGTAAAATGTTAACATGTCTCATGCTTTCCTGTGGCTCAATTGGTAGAGCATTGCGCTAACAACGCAAAGGTTGTGGGTTCATTTCCCAGGGAAAGCAAGAACTGACAGAAAAAATATGTTCATTCAAATGTAAGTCACTTTGGATAAAAGCGTCTGCCAAATGCATAAATGTAAATGTAAAATGTCAAAATAGGATGTGATGAACAATTGAATTAACCACAATAGTTAGTTTTTAATTAAATGTATTCCAATCCTTTGCATCATGATGATTTCAAGGTGAAGTAAATCAAATTACATTTTTAGGTTTTACTCTTGTATTACCGAATATCCATGTCAAATTGCATGAACCTCCTTTTTCTTTTTGTTATATGCATATGTTAAAAAAAACCCAATATAGCTCATATCAAGAGTTTTTTTAGGCAGTCTCCAAAGTGGTTGATTTCAGTAATTTTCTGAGATTTTTCATGAATCATTCAACCATCCATACAACTTTAAACGATTATCCTACAAAAAAGTGGAAGAGATTTCAATTTTTCTAATCTGTGTATGGCCAAACTTTATGGATAACCAAGTAAACATCACAAATGTTTCAGCTATTATTTATCGGTGTTCTTCGTTCCAATGAGGTCTCATTTCAATGTAAAAAGTGCTTCATAAATCATCTTTATGCCAAGGTTAGAAAGGTCTATAAAGATAAAAGTAATTTTTGGTAACAAGATCAAGCACATTCTGGTTTTGGAGTTCAGTACCCCTTGAAACAAAGCGTATGACAACAACTGGTACAGGTAACAAGACAAAGCTTTTATATTAGCAGTCTTTTAATCTAGTGTTTCATTGCGCATGTGTTGATCAGTCTGTCAGAAGATCGAGTCGGAGACATCTGCAATGCTTGTGTGCTGCTGGTGAAGCGCTGGAAGAAATTACCACACGGATCAAAGAAGAACTGGAACCATGTAAGTGCCTTTCATGTTTTATTCATCGAATTACAGACATTTTATGATGTTTTAATATAAACCTTACTTTTTAATCTCCTGGAGGTGGTGGATGCAAGAGCTGGACCTGGCTTCAAGCTCACAAAACCTAAGAAAGTGAAAAACATGGATGGCAAGAAGAAAAGTAAACTGAAAAAGCTGCACAAGTTTAAAAGACAAAGTGAGTTTTTCCTCCAGTGTACTATTAAGACAGTGTAATTTGCTTTTATATTACGAGCAAACATTCACGAGACAGCCCCAGTCTCCTGGCATTTCACAGAGACATTCTTCCTTACCTTTTTAAACCGTTAGCTCCTGCCAGGACGACAAAGGGAAATTTTGCATCTAATAGTTGACAACACACACATACCTGCACTGAAGTAGGGTCAAAGTCCTCCAAAATGGAACCACATTGGCTGGCAAATTCAAAATGGTCACTCCCAAGTGAAAAATTAGTTCATTGAATTAGTCATAGGTATTTTATGCACCACTTATTTCAGGACAACAAATTTGTCTTAAATGCAGTTCAACACAAGAAATTCTCAGAAAATCTTACATCTATTTTTCCCTATCCTCATCTTCCTTCTTTGCACTAAACCTCTGTAGGACAAGAGGTTTTCTGGAGGAAAAGCTATACAATAACATCTTCTCAGTCTCTCTTTTGTTGTTTCTCTCAATTTCACTTTAATCTCAAAGAAGTTTAGCCCTTGAGCTTGTGTTATCCTCATCATGCAACAGTTCAGCCTTTTGAAACTTATTGGCCATCATGGATGCCATCGTAACACGGATCCTTTGCAGAAAAAAAAGTTGCTCTTCATATTTGATTTCCAAACCTCCAACTCAACTTGGTGCCGCATTAAATGCACAATTCACACTGATGTCAAGTGGCTGCTACTACGAAGAATCACACTTTAAAATAGGTTTGTGCTCTGTACATGGACAAACATCTGTCGTGCATTATCTGTCCACGAGCTTCCTGCAAGAGTGCCCCACTTGAGGCTACTAGCTGTCTAAAAATCTTTAAAGTAGCCAACTTGTTGTTAAGGCTGCATGTGAAACGTGGTGGCTTATAATGAGAGGTTAGTTCCAGAAGATTTTGATTAAAAATGTTTTTTTTAACGACTCCTGCATCACTATTTAAATGACTTTTGTACCTTCAAAAATTCACAATTACAAGAAAAACATTTCTCATTCATTCAATTAAACATTCCTTTGCTCATTTCCAGATTCAGACGCCCACAGTACCACCTCCAGCATATCTCCCTCCCAGTCTCCCAGTCACAGTAATCAATCTGACGATGGCTCTGACATCGAGACCAAACAAAGACGCCCCAACCCATCTGGTTTCTCATTCCTCGACCTGTCTTACTGGAAAAGGTACAGCCGTTTCTTCAGGTTCTAAATGCCCATCAGAAGCCTGTTTCTTCTGATGCTGAGGGGTAATGTGCTTCATGTGTTGCAGGCAAAAAGTGTGCTGTGGCATCGTCTACAAGGGCCGCTTTGGTGAGGTGATCATTGACCCTCGTCTCTTCAAACCCTGCTGTAACAAGAAACGACCTGCTCTGGCATCCCCTTCAGACTCTCAAACACTTCCCTCACCACTTCCAGAGGACCTGAAGGAGACCTGGTGATCCAAGCACCCTCCAAATGGTCTCACTGAGGCCCTTCTAGCTTTGTCTCCAGTGGTAGACTCTGATATTTCCCTTTTGTTAGATTACTGTCTATGAGTTGAGAGTTCCCCTCACTTCTGTATTTTTTATGACCCTTTTGTGTAAAGTTTTGTACCTTTTTTTATAAAATGGAACAGATGTGGGCATTAGGACGTATTTATAGATATCAATTAGGACATTTAATGTTTTCCTTTTTTTATGACTGTAAAGTATATTTTTGTTAATTTTGGAGTTACCAGTGCTTTTGTAAATATAATCTTATTTTCCTTACCAGTGCACCAAATACTTCTATCTGGCATTTAGTTTCACCTGTCACAGATGAGCAATGGAAAGTACGGTGTCCATTATAGCCGGGGCATTAAAGAGATGGTGGACTTTCGAAGCAAAAATATTATTTTACTTATGTTCTCTCACGTAACTCAGGATTACTGAGAAATCATCTGAACATTAACTGATTCGGGTTCTTCAACGTTTAGTGAAGCAGTCCAACAAATTCACTGATAAAGCTTTAACTCTCTTTTTAAAAATTCATCTTTTACTACTTCTTTTTCCTCACATTTTTCAGTAAAAAATGGTTACTCTTTTACTCCAACTAGTTCTTTAACTGGTAATGAATCTTTAGCCCTCTGTTTTATGGATTCAAATAAACTTCGAATCTTTTGCTCATAATTAGACAAATTCAGATTCATGGACTGAAGTAATCACATAATAACTTGCATGAGATCTTTCAGGTTTACGCACAACGAATTCAACTCATTTTTACAGAATCCGTTCATTAGGCTTGTCTTTAGCGAACGTTTAACTCACATTTTCTGACACTGAACTTTGACTCTTCACTGATAACGAATCTTTGGCACATTATGATTCACCTCAGCTCTGTAAGGGAAATAACTAGTATAACTTGTGAAATCTCTAGTAGATGGTGGTTAGGCATAAAAAAAGCTTCTCTTTGGAAATGGTTACGGGTTTGTAAATGCTGAAAACGAACACATTGTCTCAGAGTATTTGATCAATCACACTATAACATGAAAGCATGTATAATGTATTTGTAAGCATGATCAGTTTTAATGACTGTTTGTACCTTTTTATTTTTCAATATATTTTTTATTGTTGTATGAAAGTATTATAACACGTTGAGTGAGAGACAGTAACGATTGATAAATTTCCTGGCTTTACACTGTGTTTTATCACTTTTTAAAATATTGTACACTAAAGGTAAACCAAGATGAATTTGTACAGTCTTTCAGCCTCAATATATAGACTGCAGCCTTTTGTGTTACCTTTCTATGTTTTGGTACATGGAAATGTTTATTTTGATAGAATAGCTTTTTGTGGAGAAACAAATGGCTAATGTATAGCACATTTCCATTGGATCTGGTTATAGTGAATGTTTTCTTTTTATTCACCAGCAATACTTTGTGTCAGCTTTAGCGTTGACCCCTCGCTCGCAAATCCAAGATGTCGATAAATTTCAGGGAAAAGGAATTTAGAAGTTCATGCGGCACGTTCTCGGTTTGTGTGCCTTACCAGAGATTTAGCTGTTCATTTCAATGCGATCGTTTTTTTAACTTATGCTATTTATTCAAAGCTGTCTGTACAATTGATGCTGTAAAGATGTTTTTTGTGCACTTTCTTTTTGATACTTTTTGTAATATTGCCATTGACAAGTTTTGTATCGCAATTTTCCTCACATTTGTATTTTCATAAAACTTTTTAAACTAAATGTTTCTTTTTAGAGCCCTTTTCTTTGTTGTGATCATAGAGGGGATGGGATGGGGACTTAACAGCCTTTCTCATATAACCAAGTACCATTATTTTCTCTTTTATCTCATGCATTTGGAAGAATTTATCCAGATAAGGTGCCAGGGCACAGATAAAAGATTTTTATTTTTTTTTTTTAAAAAGACTGGTTTGGTAAGGTGTTGATATAAATGCAAAACTTTTAAATACTGACATTAGACTATTCTCAAATATAAAATATCAAAGTGGGGCACACAGCAATATTTCACTCTAAAAATGCACACAATACAAACACCCTTACAAATTCACATTATTTACAACTTTAGCCCCAATTTTAAGCATATAGTATAATATAAAAGTTAATAAACTTAGCTCTATCTTTTTTTTAAGTTTTAAGAAATTACAATTGTAATGTCTATTTGTCACTGTATATTTATTTGTAAAAAAAATGTCTGTCTCTGGACAGATGCATACAAATTATTGTATTTGTATTAACAATTAGCCTAAATAAACTATCCTTTTTGTGTGTTTTATTTGCTTCCATAAAACTGATTGGGCGGGAGTACTTCAAGCTTACTGGTGCTCATTATGCGGTCAAACAAAACGGCGCTTCGTGGCAACCAGAGAAGATCTTTATTTTAAATATTATAAAACAGCAAACCGTTTTGTGGGCCGTTTTAACGGCATTTGGTTGACAACGCTGGGTGAAATGCTGTTTTCGGTGCCATTTCAATTGAAAACTGGTTTTCACAAGAGTAAAAAACCCCCAAAATTTTTTCCTGTAGCGCCACCCCTAGCATGTTTTATAAATAACATCAATTTAAATATAAAATCTTTTAAAACGTCTATACCACGAGATTGCGGACCACAATTAGTTATTACTCAGTACTTATTACTTAGTAAATATTACTGACAGTACAATTGTCACAGAGTAGAATGTTCTAAAAGCATATACGTGTATTTTTTTATATTAGTGTTTAAAACTTTTATACATTTTAGAACATTTAAAATTAATATTTTTAAAATATTATTTTATTGTTATTGAATTTTATAATAACACTTTACTCCATAAATTTTTTCAAAGTCACGTAAAAAGAATTTTCCGTATTTGAAAAAAAAAAAAGAATTATCATTTAAGGTAAATTAAATCAATTGTTTTCAAAAACAATTTACACTTTTGTATTCCGCTTGAATCATACATGTATTCATAATTGTTTGTATACATTGTGAATGAATAGATACTTATATATTTTGCTTTGAACGCCCAATTTAAATCTTTTATTGTACATTTATTTTCAACTCGTCAAACTTTTATCTTATGAACTCTAGCCATTTGTAAGCCATATTTTTTCAACAAATCCCGGCTTCACGTTTCCGGTTAGAGCACGTTGCGATTGGCCGGTTTTTTCACTTCCAATAAAACCCCGCGATGTCATTTCCTTTTCCTTTTCAGCCATATTCCGCTAAGGACGGTATGTGTGTGATTTTGGCCAAACCTAAATTTTATCCAGCATAATCCTCATTATTATTGTACGGTAAATTCATCTGAAAGATCCTTGTTCAAAGTACTCTTTGTTCTTCGTACAAACATTCATATATGTGTGGAATTGCAGCTCTCTGAAAGAAAATACTGGGTTTTGTGTCCGGTGCGCGATATCGTTTGAATTCACAATCGAGTTTTTGCTTAAATGTTAGAGGTAGCGTTTACCGTCCCCGTTGAATATTTCACTACCAGTTAAGTTCTCATGAAAGAAATGCGTAATTTAGTTAAAATATTTATACGGGTAGGTCGTATCGTTCGTTGAGTGCGTTTTCAAAGCGTGGCGCTTCATTCGGTTGTAGCAAATCTTCCACTGAGTTCGACTTGGAATTCAGTTTAGAATGTTTATGGTAGAAACTACAGTTCTAACGAATACATTTATTACTTATGTATTGTACTACATATTTGTTACAAAAGACTGAAATGACAAGTTGCTGCCAAAATTTCATGATTTGTCTGCAACAGCTGAAATGTTGGCAAATGTATGAAATGGTGGCTAATTGTTTCCTATGATGCAATGTGGAATAATTATAGAGTTGCATTTTGTGTTAATTTTATTTGACTTTGTAGGATTAAAGATGTGGTACCAATTTATGTAGTGTAAGAGCTAGTTACCAGTATCAAGTATTATATATTTCATTTATTTTAATAGGAGTGAACCATGGCTCCCAGCCGGAATGGCATGATTTTGAACCCTCACTTTCACAAAGATTGGCAGAAGAGGGTGCGTACCTGGTTTAACCAGCCTGCCAGAAAGCTCCGCAGGTAAACCTTTATTGACCCATCACAATTGTAATAGTTTTGGAAGTCATTGCATGTATGCGTTTTAAGCAGTTGTATTAATGTTTTTTTTTTTCCCCTCAGACGTAAGGCACGTCAAGCAAAAGCTCGCCGCATTGCTCCAAGGCCAGTTTCTGGACCTCTTCGGCCAATTGTCAGGTGTCCAACAATCCGCTATAACAGAAAGGTGCGAGCTGGCCGTGGCTTCACCCTAGAGGAGTTGAAGGTATGAAACAATGGTTAATACAGTTATTTATATTATCAACAACTGTTAAACATCAGAGAAAATTTACTCATATTCCGATATATACAGATTGTTCCAAATCAGTAAATTAACAGCCTTTGAAACAAAGGACTGTCTGCATCGAGTCCCAAAGTACAGTGCCTTTTTAACAGAAGCAAATGCTTTACTTATAAAGAGGAATAAGGAACTCTTCATTGTATGTTTCAAGATCATGTCTTGAAAACAATAAAACCGACCATGCAACTTTTGGGGAAATGGGGGTCAAACATAACTTAAACCTATTTTATGAGTTTTTCTTTTATGCCTGTTAGACATAGGATTCTCTAGGACATTTAAGTAAATCAAAAAGTTCATGTATTTAGAAGAAAAAATATTTGGTCTTAATCCTGTAACTTCATTTGCATAATATTGTTTAACTCAAGGTCAAAATGGCTATAGAAGCTGGCACGCCATTTAAAGACAGAAAATATGGACATCATGAGGGTTGTTTTTCCTCAATGTGGCTTCTGCATGTTGTTGTTATTGCTAACACGAATGTCCTTTTTTTAGTTTGTGGCACCCCTTTATCAACTTTTATTAAGTGACAGTCAAATGATGACAATTCTCCGGAATCTCTGTAATTCTTTGATGATTCCCTTGAACCCTTTTTTTCTGATGACTGTCCTAAAATAAATGTCAAGCCTTGTCTGTTCTTGCTAGTTTAATGTAACATGACTTCCTGTTGCTCTTCTAGGCTGCTGGCATCAACAAAAGGGTCGCCCGCACCATTGGCATCTCTGTCGACCACCGCCGGCGCAACCGCAGTACTGAGTCTCTGCAGTCCAATGTTCAGAGGCTTAAAGAGTACCGCTCCAAACTCATTCTTTTCCCCAAGAATCCTTCCAAACCCAAGAAGGGAGACAGCACTGTGAGTAGCTAATATCAGCAGAGTACCTCTCAGTGTTTATTTGAAGAGCGCATTCTTTTTTTATTTTTTTCAATTACTTTGAATGTGTGGTGCAATGTGATTTCTTTTGTTATTGTCCTCAGAGGTATATTTGCAGTGTATCTGCAAGTAGCCTTTTAAAATGCTATATTTGAAAATTATATATTTTTCTATATTCATGTTAGTTTCTGAAATGATGATATTAAATTAACATTTTTCAAAATGATAGATTATTCTAAAACAAATGCATGAAAATGTAATCAATGTCTATCAATATCAACTTTAATTTTACTTTAAGTATTGATATTTATTGATATAGTTGAGGTGTTTTTTTGTCTGAAAATGGGCATGATGGCTTGTATTGTTCACGTGATAAGTGATGTGGAAAGTACAAGAGGTTAACTAATTTTACCATGTAAATCACACCCATGTGTTGCACCAAAAGTTCTTTTTTTTTTTTCTTTTGAAAAGAGAAGGCTCTGGTTTCTGCAGTCAGATGATGACACTTTCTCCGGAATCTCTGTACATCTTTGATGACTTATTGAACCCTTTTCCAGCTGATGACTGCAATTTCCTCAACCAACATTTCTATTATGTATCTGTTTTGTTATAATAATATCTCCACTTTTGTTTTTCTTTAAGGAGGAGGAGCTTAAGATGGCTACACAGCTGACTGGACCGGTCATGCCCATCAGAAACGTATGCAATCTTAGCTACTTTATTTCCTTTGTTCTGTTCTTTGAGGTCCACTAATAGGGGTTTCAGGAAATCTTAAAAATTAAGTGTTCTCGGATTCAGAAATCCATTTTATGCACATATTTGCTTTACAAAACTTGACTTAATCTGTCTCTTGTGAACCAAATGTGCCCTGAAGGCATTCATTGCTCTGAAGACTGGTCTCTGCAAATACATTTTAAACATGGACATGAATGCTGCAGGGCTTTGTAGGAGTAACGTTTTGTCATTGATTCTTAAATCCTAATTAATCTGACTGTTTTGAAAAGTGCTTTTGTTTTTTTTTCTTGTTCTCGAAGTACCTTTATAATTATAAAAATTAAGTGCTGTAAAAATTATGGTTGACCAACTAAACTCTTTCTGACATTATTCCTGTAGTGGGTTTGCTTCTGTTAATGATATGTCCTTGTTTTCTGTAGGTGTACAAGAAAGAGAGAGCCCGCCCCATCACTGAGGAAGAGAAGAAATTTAATGCCTTTTCCAGTCTGCGTATGGCCCGCGCCAATGCCCGTCTGTTTGGTATCCGTGCCAAGAGGGCAAAGGAGGCTGCTGAACAGGACATGGAGAAGAAGAAATAAACATTTGTATTGAATTGTCAAATAAATGTCTCTAAAAGTCTTTTGGTTTATCTAGCCAGTCCTTTCCCAGAGCAGTTTTATGAAATGACTCTTGGTCTTTTAGTTCATTTGAGTCTCGTATCCGGTTGTCTTAAAAAAAGCATACATTTGTTGCAAGGATTGCAAACGTTCTTGATTTGATTACAATGGGCTACAAAATTATTTATATTTAAGGGAAATCAAGCCACTTTTGACAATTAAAAAGGTAGTTCCTCACAAGGTGGCAGTATTGGGTCATTGATTTGTTTGCCGTCCATCTTTAAGGTTTTATTGCTGGAACGGTTTAATAAAGTCCTCCAAATTGTATCAAATGATTTCTAAGCCGCGAATGATTATTAGTTTAATTTTGCTTAAAAGTTGTTTTAAATGCAAAAGATATTGTGTACCTCAAATTTGTGGGTTTGAGCAGATTCCTTGTTTTTGTCCTGTTGGTGGCAGGTTGGAACCTAGGGATATGCAAGTATCCTTATTTCCCAACTAAATAGCTCGTACTCGAGGTTCAAGAAGGGTCCGTAGTTCACTGAAGGGGCTTTTTGAAAGTCATATAGCTTTTGTAACAATGTATTTAATGACTGAGGTAGCAACTTTCATGTCGTTTTGGGAGCTGAATTGGTTAAAATCAATTTTTGAGTGTAGTTCAGGAAGTAATGTTGCTGTCTGTCCACCATCTGATCCTTGGGATTGTTCTGGAAAACCTTAACATGGATCAATTTACCAAAAATATCTTGACCCCAGGGTATATGAGTGGGATACCGTATGAAATTACATAAGAAATCGAGAATGTCCTGTAGATAACCAAGTGGTGTCAGATATTTAAATCTAGAAGTAGAATCGTCAAATCCAATGCAATTAAATTTTTTGCAGTGATGTAACAAGTCTTTTAAGACAATTGTGTTGAACTAGAGGAGTCCCTTCTGTTTTATTATATTTCAGTTTCCTGCCCAGAAATAAATATCTTGACGTTTGCCATTTTTAATCTGTCTAAGAGACTCACTGTCTCTGTTACGCTTCCAAATGTTCTGAAATGTTCAGGCTGTAGAGTTTTGATCAGCACATTTCACAATGAGCCCTGACCACAAACAACTCTGCAGATACTAAACAGCTCTTTATGCTGTGATGCATCTCCTTCTGTTCTCTCCAACTTTAATTCCTCACCAGTCTACTCAATGAATATGACAGAGAAATAAAATGTCAACCTAATAATAATGCAGTACAATCCAAGTCTTTCTGCTGAGTCAGAGACAAGGAGTTGGCTGTCAGCAGGAAATTTCCTGTAGTGACTGCAGAGCTTAAGTATGAGCTCTAAATGGGCCGGGGGTCGATTTGTGTCTGATCAAATTGTCAAGAAGATTATTGTATCTCCTTTAATCATTTAGATCTAATGATTCCTTTCAGTATTAATACCTGATGCATTTGATGTACTCTCCATTAAAATCAGACACAACAAAGGTTACTATAGCTTCATTTATTTCAATTTTAGTTTCCGGTACTTTGAGTTATATTTCGGTTCCACAGGCACAGATCTTCGCATATGTCCCCAGTCTTCTTTGGCTGTATAAGATGCCTGAAATTACACTCTATCACCAGAGTTTCATTGTGGTCATAGGTTCCATTGCAAGGGCCTTATGTTTATCGTCAGGAAGATGTGTTGTGGGAATAATTTGGTTTCTGTCTCCAGACTAAGGTATTTTGAAGCTTTGGGATTGCGATAAAGACATAGAGACCAGCGTTTTCAAAATCCCTAGCATTTATACAAATGTCATGGTAGGAAACGACTAAACATGATATTCAGGAAAAGGGATGAGCTATGTTTGTCAGCACTCTACTCAAAATGAATATCTCTAACTCATCACGCTATTATTCAAGCAGAAGATATTATTGACCATTCCCATGAATTAGTTTGCTACGGCATGACTTTATCGCAATGTTGTTTATCGATTATAGCTTAACACAACAACTAATTTACAGCAAGACATTTTTGACGATGTAATGTAGACTAATCAATAGGGGGTTGGTGAGGTGACACAAATGCCCCTGTGCCCCTCTATTGTCACATTTTTACACAACCCTTTTCTATTCATTCATCTTCAGATGAGTCCCCAGCAATCAATCATAATTCTAATTGGCTTTTTCTGTGAGACTGACTCTCACATGACCTTGAGCCTTGTCAATAAACTGGGATCTCAAATGGCTGGGATGTTCATCCACTGACATAATGGTGGGTTGTGGTATGAGCATTCCGAGGTCTTTCCTATATAAACAGAATCACTTAAATAAAAAACAAAAAAACAAAATGAACAATAGATTTTTACAAATCGTCCAGATTCTAAGACATCTTGGGGGTGACATTGTATTAAAAAGGTTACACTGGTATTCCAGCAGAATCTCGAATTTGACAGTGATATTGGTGTTTAAAATGGAGTGTAAATCCTACTGAAGAGGTGTAAGAGGCAGCATTCACTCAAGGTGCTTTGTTGCAAAGTTCAGATAGGTAAGTCTAGACCATGAAGACTGTGGATAACAACCAGTAACTTAATAAACCAATTACCACAACAAATGTATGCTAATTTTTTTAAGCTGATGATCACAATCCCTGATGATGTCGTTTGGTTTTTAGATATATAATTGATCATATATATAAAACAGTGGGTGACAGTGTGTTTGGTGTTCTCTTTGTTTCTATTTGATTGTACTTTGGTTCCAACCCTGAGTGAAGAAATGTGTTGTGACACTTACACATGTAGAATTAGATCACGGGTTGACTGCGAATGCCATCACATCCTCGGGATATTAAAAAAACAATCATCATAGTATATCAAGGGAATTCCTTGGATGTTTAATGGTCCTTGAATTTACAAGAGTTTTGACTGGACTATTAATAACTATTTGATTTAACCAACCATGACTGACTAGAAAGCACAGTAAATTTCTTTGCATAAACACTTCCCCAGTGCACCAGCATGCCATAGTTTTCTTGGGTTAATGAGGCATAATTGCACAGTCATCCATGGGATGTAAAAGAAAATGGGACTCGATGGATTGGCAACCTGCAGGGGTCAATAGATGGAGTATCATGTGCATTTTGTCTATGCAGACAAGGTTGTTCTGACCCTTTCTGATGACTGTAATTAAAAGCTAACTTTTGGAATGGAAGACTTCCTATTTGTTTAGAACTAGCCAAGTAATTCCAGTAAGGACTAGGAACAGGGTGGTGGCCATTTTGTCTATACAGGAATGATCAATTCCAAAGATGGCTATGGTTGCAACCCTCTCCTTCACTCTGAGCTTACAATTCAGTCTTAAAAATATATTCCCACCTTCAACTCTACGTACAAAATTTTGTAATGGTTTTTGATTTATCACTTTTTCACAGGTTGCTTAGGAAACATGCCTAAATATGCAGAACCAACACCGCTCCCAAAAGAAAATAATGGTGGAACTCTGCTTAGTGTGGCTCAGCTCTACTCGCCATAGTTCACATTCAGAACCAGAGAAAAGGATTAATAAAATTTGGTTGAAGATGCTTAAATTAGAATTCATATTCTTGTAAAGCTTCTTATGAAAAACTGATTATTTTCCTTTCTCTGCTGTTGCATATCCTTTCCGATTTGAAGGAAGGGGAGATGTGTAGGTTGCAGTTCATTGGAGGACAGTGTTTACACCTATTCCCAAACCTACTAGAAATATTATGTTGCCAGAACGTCCCCAGTTGTGATAAGGACAACTAATGAGGAACATCACCGCAAAGTCATACAAAGAACCATTAGAGGACGTGACCTCTGGGAAATGTTCTTTGTGTTCTATAAAGGTTTAGGATGTTGAATTGAGCACTTATATTTTTAGATTTATTCAAGTGCCCCATGCACTTTCATTTTTAAAGATGTCAAAATTGTAAATGAAGATCCAAATGACATGAATATATTCCCTCATACTAAATGCTAAAATTTGCTATTCTCCTGACTCTTCTCTATCAGAATCCCTCAAACAAGAAAAGTGACATTTTTCATTTAGAATGATAGATACATTTCTTTCTTTGCTTTGTACATAGTCTTGTGCGAATTTACTGTTCGCTGTTCGATTTTTGGCAATGATAAGGTTAAGGATGTTCATTATGTTTATTCACCAATATTTTTTTCTTTCTGGGAAACTAATTTTAACAGTCAGATTGAAAATATAAACAGGAAATTGTTAATAACTCAGCCATGCAATGTATGATTGGGTCCAAGTTGCCATGCATGTTGAGAGTCCATGTCTGAACAAATCTATAAAAGAAACCAACAGTGTCAGTTATAGCGCCACATACTGGAAACATTGAATATCCAATTTTCGGCTTATTTCAGACAGTGTTTGAAGTCCATGTTTAAAATATGCAACACTTTAACGGACCAAGACCTACAACAAAGTCGATCAAAGGGATTTAACAAAACAGATAATTCAGTTATTTTTTATTTTCTTGTAAAATTTTGTAAAATCCCAGGCCTTGTACTTCTTCTAGAGATTTCACGTGATCACAAACAAACTATGGCAGTCTCATCTAAAGGCCTCTGTGGGGTTAAATTGTATTTTTTTACTTTACTGAACTGTTCATGTTTATCAGTCTGCTGAATTGCTATGTAGTAGGAAGCTGTTACAACTAAGTCATGTAATGTCTGAAACTTCCCATATGTGTTAAGACTTGATGTGTGAGCACATCTGTAGAGCAAACTATGGTACCAGTTATATCTCATTTTCTGCAGCTTTAGTACATTTGGAACACTTGTGTAATGAACTACCAAAAAGTAGTGCAACAAATTGTCTAAGAGGTGCCTGAGATGCTGCTTGAGATGCTTGATCCATTGGAAATCCATTTGAAATCCATTTCTGTTTGATTTCAACAAAAATATGTTATAGTAATGGAAGAATATACAGTGGTATCCCGAGATACGAATGCTTCGAGTTACAAAATATTCGAGATACAAAACGTCTCATGGGAAATTTTTTGCTTCGAGATCCGAACATTTACAAGCTGTTCTGCTCTGATTTCCGCCTGACGTCATGACATCACGTAGCGCTTCCGGGTTCTGGCGCTCCTATCTCTCAATGCAAAAAGGGTCTGATACGCTTTAAAACACTTCAACAACACAGCGAAACATTATGTATAGACTACTAATAATGTGCTATAACAAATGTTAGAGTCAAGGTGTCGTAAAAGAAATAACGTTTATAACGTGGAAAGTGCTGTTCTGTAGCGCAAGCTAGAAAAACACATCCACACGTTCTCAGAAGCGCTCTCTCCATCTGTCTGCGCTTGAGCTCGAAACCATGTTTGTGTTAGTAATTCTTAAAATATCTGGAGATACTTTCAGTGGTTAATGTAGTACCGTAATGTTTTCTGCCATCTGTTCCACCTCCTCCTACACATCGCTTCACTCAAGGTAAGGTTACACATTTGTGTACATATTATGTATTTTGTATGTGTTTTATTCTGTTTTATTAGCATTTATTACATGAACAGTGTGTAGATTTAAGGATTGAAGAAACGTTACTTGATTTTTCTCTGGTTTTCCATTTTTTTCATCTACTTTGTTGTTTCTGCAAGCCGTTGCACGGATATACGAAATGTTCGAGATCCGAAAGAAACCCTGGAACGGATTAAGTTCGTATCTCGGGGAACCACTGTATACACTATTTCGTTTGAATGCTCTATGGATTTATAGCATTTTGTTAAAGATAAATAATTGATGTTTTCAGTCAACAACGCATGTATGGATTTATCTTTTTGGAAGCAAACTCTTCATGTATTGGTTTATCCAGGTCCTATCTATTCCATTAGGTAATTTACCTCAAAATTGTAACTTTTGCAGTTCTGCAGCAAGCTACTCTGCACACCAGTTCAAGCGTGGTGATTTTTCTGCTCTTATCGCAATTGACGTCACGTGGTGAAGTGTTTGGTGTTGCAGAGATTGGATGAAGGAAGCAGCAGAAATCCATTCTGTGGGTAGCTGTAGCTGCTCAGTTTAACACGATGGCGCACGCCGTGGACATGTGTCAGCAGCCGCTCCTCACTCATTCGGACAAACACTGAGGAGAGCAGAAGCAGGTACGAGCGAAGCTTCTTCTTTTCAAAAAATGTAACTTCTTAACATCCTTAACACTTAAACGAGCGTAAAATTTAACGCGTTGTTAATAACTAATTAAGGTGCTTATGAATTTGGTTCAAGTTGGAAAATTTGCGAGACATGGCTGTTTATTAATCTAGTTTTACTGGAATGTCTTCGAGCAACAAAAGTGCATTATGGGTACGTTTCGTCGTTTAAGCGAGATATTTGAAATTATATGTATTAAAAGTGCATTTTACTAGTAATAATTTACTATTTCTCTCGTGCATTATCAGCTTAGTATTTTGTGCGTTTGTTTGTTGTATGTAACGCGCGCTTTACATTTCATTTGTCATTAAACGCCGTTTAAACATTACTTCAAATGTTCAGCGTTTCTCCCATACAACTATACTGATAAATCATCCCAATGTTTTCAGATTTTATTTATGAAATGGACATAAAATGATGCTGAGAAAGGAGCTGTCCACGGTCGGTGCCTAGAACATCGCGCTTTGGCTCAGTTTCCTGTAAAATAATATTTGCCAGCTTTCACTGGAAAAATCGTGTAGATAACACACAGCACAACAGCTCTCTTTTTATGTGTATATTATTAAATAGTGAGAAATAATAAGAATAAAACACGTTTTTAGTAATGTTTATAGGACAAAATAAACAGACTTGTGGTAAAAGTTAAAGCTCCACTAAAGTAAATGTGTTTTCTTAACGTTATACCACTTTAAAAGTCAGTTTTGTGTATTGATGTAAGTGTTGTGCTGTTTAGTAGCAAAGTTTTGTACAATATACTTCAGAATGAGACACTTCCAAAGACAGATTGAAAGAAATTGAATCAACTTTTCTAAAATGTACCACGTTACAAATGCAAAAGTGTATTGACACCAGAGCCCAAAGTTTGACCATAGAAACTGACAATAACAGGCACCATATTATGCCATTTTAAAGTATTTATAATAAATATTTATCGTTTTAGGCACCGCAAAACGTGGCGTTTGCCCCTGTTACTCCTACAGTCAAATTTTTGCCATGTCCCTTTCTGACCAACCCTCACCTGTCCGTAAGAATTCGGTCAGACAGCAGGTCTACTCTACATAGGAATGAGCTGTACTAGGGATTCATTTGATTGGTCAGTGGGTGGTGCTAGGAACATTGAGCTGTTTTCAGCTCACAAAAAGGAATATGAGACATAAACAAACATGCATGAAAGATTTTGAATAAAACTAACTTGAGGCATGTTTTTGATGAATGAACAACACTAATAGATGCAAGGAATGTTAGAAAAGTACTCAGTAACCAAAAGCTAATCAGTGTCTGCAGCTATTGTTGATTCTTTTAATGGTCTTTAAGATTGGTTGTGCTGTTTTGGTTGTAAAGACACCAGGTATAGCAGGTAAGCTGCAATTAATGAATAGAACATAAAGTAATTTAGGTTTAATACAATTTTACTTGGATTTTTTGAAAATATATGTTTACTATCTCTGAAGGTATTTTTTTTACAATGACTACATCAATACCAGTTGAAATCAGTGGCTTCTTGTGCACTTGTACTGGTCTGAGTGCATCCTGGGTCTGATCCTGGTTTTTAAAAAATGAGACAGGGTAGCATTGGCTTTGTCACATCCTGTTAGCAAAGTATTCTGTTCAAACAACAAACTGGAAATGAACTGAGTATAGTTTATTCCCCTGTCTTTTAAATTCTGAATTGTAATATATTTTGCAATTATTGTTCCAAGCTCCTTTAAATCAAGTTTCTCTTGAATGGTTCTTTTATTAATTTGTGCTACGTAAAGGAAATGTTTGGTGCTCCTTTCTTTATTTTCCTATTTTCTCTTTCACAAGTTCACTTCTGACTGGCATAACATTAGCTAACATTTATTTACATTTACATTTACATTTATGCATTTGGCAGACGCTTTTATCCAAAGCGGCTTACATTTGAATCTTTTATTTTTGAATCTAGTGTTTCTAATGTTTCTCTTTCTTTCATAGGTGTCAGCTGAGACGAGACTCTAATCTGAAGATCTCATCAGGGATCTCCTTTTCACAGCTGAACTTTTTATACATTTCAATCCAGACCACTTCATTTAGCTAGTTTTCAAAGCCAAATAGATACAAAGATGTCTCAAGAAATCAGGCCTTTTTAAGTGGAACCGACAGCTACATTTTAAGACATTTTGCATCTTTAATTTCACAAGGGAGAAGTTCAAGGTCAGTTTAGAAGCTACTGCATGGGACAGAGCTGCTTCGGTGGACCGGAGGCTGTTAAAGATCTGCCATCTTCTCGCTCTTCGTTTCCTTCAGGATGAGTGACTCGCAGGAAGCCACATCACCGGTGGCGGGAATCGGAGGCCCTGCTGCCTGTGTTTCCAAGGTGGAGCTGCGAGTTTCCTGCAAATCCCTGCTGGACAGAGACACGCTCAATAAATCTGACCCCTGCGTTATTCTCATGACACAGAACCAAGGGCAATGGACTGAAGTGAGTTTGCTTTTATGGCTCTTCATTGAGGCTTCTTTACATCTATTTCTTGCTCTTTTTATTTTCACTCTCTCCATAGAATTGTAACACGCTATGTGTTCATCTATAACAACACAAACAACACAAAATTGTGTACACAGAGATGGCCAGGCCGCTACACATGTTTTTTTCACTTCAAATATGGAAAGTAATCCACTCTGTGTGTACTGTGTTCACAATCTTTGACTGAATCAATGTTCATTTTAGTTGTGTTTGTCCACTGCCATGAGTGAATCAGTACATAGTGGAAAACAGAAGCTTATGTTCCAAAATCACCATTAATAAAATATAATACATGGAAAATTTCCTACCAAAAATGAAAGATGTTTATTGAAGAACAATAAGAAAAAGAAGCTAAATGTTGAAGGACATGGTGATGATTATGGTGAATACCACGACAAAGATGATTATGGTGATGACGAAGGCAATGATCCACAAACCCATTAATGCAGGCTTCAAAAACAAAACCAGTTTAATTGTGCAGTAAATTAAAATCTTGTAGCCTCTTGACCATAGATTAAATGTATGATATCACCCATGGTGGAGAAAAGGGCTAGGAGGCTCAAACTGGGCATAGCTAGTGGTGGAAGTGCTAAATTACATGGTAACCGTAACTGGGCAAAGGGAACACAGACAGGGCGTGACGGTTAGGGGTTGAGTGGATGAAAGTTTAAGTTCTGTATCCAGCAATCAGATTCCCAGTGCAGACAGTCAAGCATACCACCCTACTACCTCACCACAGGAGCTTTACTTAATGTACAAAATTGTGACCCTTTATAACCCTTATTTTAAACCCAACCTGAAGCCCATTGTATTTATACAGAATTATTGAATCCTTTGATGACACTTTCTTAAAATGAACCCAGTGCACCCACTTGAGCTGCAAGAAGATGGGTTGAGTATCTACTGGCTCATTTTTTTGTGATTAAATATTAAACAGCAAGCAAGCTCAACACAGTATTAATATGATGCCTCATTGTGTGATTTTGGCTGTTATTTTCAATCCAAGGGCTATAAGTGAAGAGAAAAGAGAAAGTATAAAATGGAAGTCCAGTGCTTTACCATCAGTTTTCAGTCACAAGACGTTTACCCAAGGATCTTGTGACTGAAAATTGACTGAGTGAATCAAAGCTCGGTTTTGCAGTAGAATTTGTGGTTAATATCTTTGTTCAGTGTACTGGGTATACAGCATTTATGTTTTAAATCAGTTGTTTTTTTCTACGTCACGTAAAAATGGCATATCAATCCAAAGATCTCACCTTGAAAAGCTATGGCATAAAAAATACAGCTTCTTGCAGATAACTCTCTCTCAACATGAATCGACAAGCAATTACCACAGAGACACCATTTATTTTTGCACACCCTGACTACTACTATTTTTTTTCTTCACAAATGTTGCTCTAAGACTCAAATCGAAAAAGGCTGAGCAGATGACATTTTTGTAGAACATTGGTTCAAGATAACAGAGCTGAGAATAGTTTAAGGGGTTTGTAACACTACATTTACTCTTTTATTGGTAGATTAATGTCAGGGACCAGACAACGACTGAAACCGAAATTCAGCAAATTGAGGAAAATTGGCAAATTAAAAGATGGAAACCACAAAATAAAGTGTTGAAATGTCAAAAAAGTACCATTTCTTAGAGGTCTGTAAAATAACTGACTTCTTGTCGATTTTGGAAACGCAATCCATGTTACATATATTTAAGTCTTAATACCCTACATGTGTGTCGAATTTCATTCGCCTACAACAAACTGTTGTCGCACCAAAAAGTGAAACATGTTAGGTGGTGCTATAGATCAGCCACATCCACATAATATTGTTACATATGTTGAATGTGTATACATTTACACAATGCTTTTAGTTGACTGTTTGACACTAAGGTTGACTGTGAAGGTTGACTCGGCTGTTCAGAGCAGGGGTAGGAGCAGGCACGGGTACCTTTTGCAATGAATCAAGGCAGGGATTGTCACACAGCAGGAAATATCGCTTAAAGCAAAGAGAGCGGCCACTCTGATGTTTTTCCCTATATCAAAGCAGTCAGTGTTAGAAAAAAAAACTTATCTGGAGCCGCAGTGTCAGTTCTGGAGACAGCAAGGCAAAGCTGTGAAGCTGTCGGCAGCAATGTGTCAGGCTGAAGGATGAAATCTTAATCCTGGTCCCATTATTCCAGCAACTGTGCCATGTTCAACATTGCATTGATGCCACCCTGCTTCTGCCACTACAGCACATTACATTAAGAACAAAATCACACCTGTTTAGATTTTCATGTGTTTCGAGAACCGATATTGGTTTAGGCTATTAGACCGCAGTGTTATAGTTTGAGAAGAGGACGTGTTACTGTGGGGACTAAGGCCTTCTATCGATTCAAACCTATTTTTCATTCCTTTGTTTATTTGATTTATGTATTTGACAGTTTTTACTCATCTGTTCATTTAATTTCTTTATCTTTGTGTTCTGGTACTGAATTTTAAAAGATTTGAACAATTCACTGATGCCTCAGCTGATGGATCATTTGCTTCAATATTATAACATCCCTACAAATGCCAATTTTTTTAAATTCCAGCCCCCCAAATATTCTCCAAAACTTTACAAGAAATTTTTCTTTTGACGAGAAAGAAGTTGATTTTAATGGATTATGTTTAATATGATGCGTGGTGCTCTTGTTAATCCCGTAATGGTTGGCTAATGGTGCAGAATCCTGCATCTCAAGCTTTTTGCTAGAGCCCTTTGATCTTGTTAGTTTTCCTTCAGTGCAGAAAAGTTCAGTGCTTTCATGTGACATTTTCTGCCTGGAAATTGAGAGAAATACTGTAAATCTGACGAGTCAGCAAAGTGAATCTTCATGCTGTGAGATGATCTGTGAGTTAGTGGTGGTTGTGAACCAAAAGTCAGCTTTTAGCCCCTCGTCTCTCTCTCTCTCTCTCTCTCTCTCTCTCTCTCTCTCTCTCTCTATCATTTGCATTAAAACAGAAGCAAGTCTTCTAGGTATACTTACACAGAAGTGTTTTTAAAGGATCTCATCTGGGAAGGCTTCCTCTCATCCTTTTGTCTTTTCATGTAATCCCAGTAACACTGATTTAGAGATCAGGGCTCTATAGGGCCATTACTTGCAGTAATTCTTTACTCTTTACACTGAAGATGATGGTTAATGGCTTTGGTGGTTTGTTTTGGGTCATGTACTTTGTCCAGATTATATTCGATTACATCAGTCGTACATGATGAATAAGCATTATGCCACTTTTTGCACCTGTTAAAAACGTTTGCACAGTACCGTCTATGTAATATTAAAAGCAATGATCGTAAAAAGAAAAAAATGAAGACAAGAGTGCTCCAACTATTTGGGCAGCATCCATAAACAATGTACTTTTATTTCCTGCGCTTCATGTTTCAGTCACACCAAAATTAGCGTTACACAAAGATGAGCAGTGTAGGAGGAGAAATTATTATTCTCAGTGCATCACTGGGAATGAGACAATAATAAATGCAAAACTAAAGCCATTTTGACCCTGTGTGTCAATTCATACAGACTGCCTTAGCATAATTTGATCCATTATTGTAAACATGACTAGTTTCCATTGTCAACGGTCTGCAGTGGTTTTGCTGATGATGCTACCCATGAGTGGCTCTTAAAACCTCTTTAAACAGCTTGTTCACCCAAAAATGTAAATACCTTCATTGCATCAATATTTTTGTTGTGTCAAATCTGAGTGATGATCATCTCTTGAATACAAATTAATTTAGATTATTTTAATATTTGTTTTGTTTCATGGTGTTTAAAGCAGCAACACACATGGTTGAAACAGGGTGACCGCTTTTAACCTTAATTACGTTCATTATCAGTCATGAATGAGGAACAGCATGTGGTTTTTTGCACTGCGAGAGTTGTATGTGTCCCCGAAGTGTAAACACAGAGCGTTCGTGAAATAAACCTCTCATGGAGGTTTATTCTCATGGCGAGTGCCACTGGCTGGGGCAGTAGGATGGAGTCTTGGTGGGGTCTGATTTCAGCAGCCGAGGAATCACGTGGAAAATACTTCCCTCCTATTGATTGTCCCTTGCAATGGTCACTTCTCATTAGCATAAAGTTAAAAAAGGTTCGCCATGCCCACAAGCTGTCACCAGCGGTCTCCATTGAAAATGAACAGGATCCTGTCCCACTGTCGTGCTAGTCTTTATTGGTCTGCACACGGCGTAAGTCTAGGGATAAAGTTTTGGCTCTCAGGACACACTCTAAAAAAATACAGCAATTCGTCAGTTTTTAAATGAGAATTAGAGAACAAAAACAATTGGTGTATTCACTGGATTGATCGAACTACAAAATATACAGTATAATAATTATTTTTAGTATACAGATATGTTTTCCTAATCTTATTGCTATAATTGCAATTAATGTGAAACTGTGCAGTCTGCGCTCATGAGGAAGACATAGGCTGGAACATTCCCATTCCCATAGCCTATGAATATTCATAATGCACATGCTTTTACAAAGAGCAGTTGTAATGATGTACTTAATGGGTCTAATATTTTCTTTTATAAAGACTTCTACACATCCAGATTGCACATAAGTAGAAATAATAATAGACTCGGACATTTTGCCAGCGTCTCTGCTAAAGATATATGCAATGATGTGATGATGTGGTCTTGTCACCACTATTAGTCTACATTTTTTGTCTTGAATGCCTGCCAAGCATCTTCAGGAATCTGGGCATACACTGCATATCTGCAGTATATTGTCATTATCCTTTCAAAAGTCCTGGCTTTACATATTTACCGGTCCTCCCTTCCATTTAGCAATGGAATCATGTGTCATTGATGCATGATCCTGTTATCAGATTGGAAAATGTTTACATTACACAAGATTTACCCTCTATGACCCTAATGTAACCTTTTTGTCCAAAAGTTCTAATGAAATGAATTTGAATAGTATTTTTTATTAAATATTACAACCTTCTAGGGCAAGCTGCTGGCTAAATGCCCCCCTCCCCCAACAATTTACCTAAATGTGTGTTTTTTTAATTGAAATAAAAAAATACTTCAGTAAAATCAGTGACAGTCAATAATACGTACTATAATTATCTAAAGAGTTTTTTTTTTCATTCATTAAAATGAAAAATTGTACCTGGAAATGTGCCCAGCATACAATTTCACTAAATGCCCAACGTGACCCGGAAGCACATTGTGACGTCATGACGTCAAGCGGAAAATATAGCAGAACAGCTTGTAGTTGTTTGTAACTCGAATTTTTTTCGCATCTCGAAGCAAAAATTTCCCGCGAGACGTTTCGTATCTCAAACATTTCGTAACTCGAAGCATTTGTATCTCGGGGTACCACTGTACTTGTATACACGTCAATAAGAAGCTGGATTCAGTTATATAACTATAATTAAAAATAATTCTAAACATAATATAAATGTAGATGTGAGCATATAACAATAGTAATTTATTATTGCTACATAATTATTATGATTTCTTTATTATTAACATTTTTCTTCTCTTGAGCAAACTGAATAATGGTGCCTCCCTCTTGTATTTGGTGCCCTTCGCAGAATGCATGCTCCTCGTATAGGAAGCTGCACTACTGCACCTTTCTATCTATAACTTCTTGTCCTGAACATAATCGACATTAAAGATGCTTTAGTAGAGTTTTAGCCAAGATATGGGCCGAGAACCAAGATATAACCGAGGCAACATTGCTCACTTCTTCCCTAGAACGAGTTGGAAAACCGACAGCAAATGATAAAGTGGAGGTTAGCAGTAATAGAAGTTGTGTTAAAAGCTAATAATCTCTTACATTGGTACAGCTTTGTAGCATTGTACATTTAGAATGGAACTTCTTTTTCCGACCCACATAAAAAACTAAGATCCAATCAAATGCAGCCACTGTAGTTTGTTAAGTGATTGAGATCATGTGGATTTTTGCAGTTTTGAGTGTTGCTCTTGTGTTCTTGAGCCATTAGGGTTCTCTCTCTCTCTGCTCAAGCATCACCTCTCTGTGAAGAAGAGCCATTTTCATGCAAATCAAGAGCTAAAACTGAGTGGGCTTTAAGCTTGCTCTTATTTCTCTCAGTGCTCGCTTTCACTTTCTCTTGCAAGCTGAGCATATCACTGAATGTGTGAATTCAGTGTCATATACCTGCCTTGTAATCCCTGCAAAACACTGCACACACTTCAATTGCTCACTGCTTCTTTTTCAATGCTTGTGCACTTGAAAGTAGAGAATGTTTTGGGGCGACAATCACACACTAATTTACATGCCATTGTAATGTCCACTGGACCATAGTATTAAAACTAGACGTTTGAATTTCTTGAAGGTTGCTGCCACTGCTGCTGTTGCAAACTACATATATCATTAATAACTGTGTGATTAGTTGTGATGAATAAATTGAGTATGGATTTACATTGGCATCTGTGAGTATTGCCCAAATCAACGATATGGGTCCACTGCAAAAACGTAGAGATGGAGCAGGTGGAGTTCCAGACTTCTTCTGCAAATGGATTTAGAAATGGACACTGGCTATACTACCATCACTATGTGTAGGTAATAGGGGTGTAACAATATATTGCGGCAGAATATATCACAATACAAAATTGTCACAATACGCGTCGTTGAGCTACTTGGGGATATCGTCTAGGAGCTGAAGTTTATTTGCTTCTTGGAGTGATTGTGATTCTAGTCACTTTTGTAACTTCTTCTTGTTTCATGTATAATTTACTAGGAGACAGTTATCCTTTACGTTTTAAACGAGAACAACTATAAAATCAGCTCTCTCAAAAAGATAACTTAATGCAAACATTTGCACTGCCCCCTAGTGGATGGGTGGTATCAAATCCTCTCATGAATCAAACTAGATCTGACTAAACTGATGGTTCGTAATGTAAACAGTTTCAATAGTTGGTTAAAATAGTGTTGCACAAATATTGTGATGCAGATTGTATCGTGGACATGATATCGAGGTATCATATTGTGAGCAGAGTGTATCATTACACCCCATTAGTATGCGATTACAAGAATTACAATCTTTGAATACAATTGAACAGAATAAAACAATTTAGTTTGATAAAACAATCTGTTGACTAACAATAAAAACATAGCAATTTGTTGGTTGTTTTTGGATCAGGTTTATCAGATTGTGCAGTAATACAAATGTACCACCAACATTGTAACTCATCAACGGCAGCTTAATCACTAAACCGTTTGCCACATAGGGATTCTGTGCAAAACCCTTCTTAGAAATTATTTAAATTTGTAGCATAATATATCATGCCCATTTCAAAATATTTACAACACATTGGACTACTTGCACGTAGACTCATGATGCACTTCCACCTGGAAGTACTAGCGCTCGCTGACATCCGGTTTGTAGTGTATTGGAGTTTTGAAGGTATACAGAGCACACTGTTGTTCTCCACTGTGTACATCACATGTGTCAAACTCAAGGCCTGCGGGCCAGATGTGGCCCTCGAGAGCTTAAAAGTAAAAAAAAAACGAAAATGAAAAAAAAATTCATTCCCCACTATGCCTTAGGACTTAGCCAAAACTTTAGCGTTGTGTTAGCGGAGAAATCATTGTAAATATAATGTTTATACTATATATAATAGCATAAGCATCGTTGTCGTAGTAGTAATAGGTTTATTGATGTTAGATTGAACTGTTTTTTTTACTGTGTTTCGGTCCGCGATTCTTCTTCCACATACGCGCAAGTGCGTCTTTTTTCCCTTATTTCCTCGTATTCTTCTGCCGTTTTTGGCACAATACAGTGTTAGATTTCATTGTGCCAAAACAATTGTAAACAATGAAAGAAGATATTTATACCATCATCGAGAGCCCTGTGAGTTGTGATACACAAACAGCAACAGTAGGGGGCATGTCACCGTCTCAATCACAGTCATATGTAATAAACGTTTTTATACACATGGTTTATTCCAACAATAATGTTTTTCAACATACCTATGGTGTAATTTTTGACATTATATAATATTATTTTAAAACGGCTCTTAACTTTTTTGTTATTACACACTGAGCATTTCTAACATAAAAATAACAAATATTTGCAGATTTTGAAAGTTTGTTTTTCTCTGAAAAGAAAAATGACTAAAAATGATACAAACACTATTTTCTTGGGGTTCGGTTCATTCAACTAAGATGGACATGGTGTGACCAATGTCCTGTTTTTACTAAACTGGAATCCGTTTCAAAAGACTACAGGTATTTGTAAACTGGGGGCAGTAATTTTGAGTAGGAGTGGGATGGGACCAGGAGTCAATTCTACAGGAGCAGGACAGAACAGGATTTATTTTTTTACTCTGGTCCAGGATTGGGATAGGACAGAATTGTTTTTCTCTCTGTGGTACAATTGTTTCTATGCAACTGAACTGTCACTTGAATAAGTTATAAGTAATGAGTTATTTAATCTAGCCACAGGGGTTGCAAGCCAGTGACTTCTGTGCCGGTCCCAAGCCCGGATAAATAGAGAGGGTTGCGTCAGGAAGGGCATCCGGCGTAAAAAATGCCAAAAACCAAATATGCGAGTCACCAAATCGATTTCCATACCGGATCGGTCGAGGCCCGGGTTAACAACGACCGCCTCCGGTGCTGTTGACTTACAGGGTGCCGGTGGAAATTGGACTACTGTTTGTCGAAGAAGGAGAGGAGGGAGAAGGATTCGTCGACAGAAAGAGAAGAGGAAAGGCAGGAGTATAGATCTGAGAATAGGGACTCTTAACGTTGGTACAATGACAGGGAAGGGTAGGGAGCTGGCGGACATGATGGAGAGAAGGAAGGTAGATATTCTGTGTGTGCAGGAGACCAGGTGGAAGGGTAGCAAAGCGCGTAGTATTGGAGGAGGATACAAACTGTTTTAATATGGTGTGGATAGGAAGAGAAATGGGGTAGGAGTGATCCTGAAGGAGGGGTTTGTGAGGAATGTTTTAGAGGTGAAAAGAGTGTCAGACAGGGTGATCAGTTTGAAGTTAGAAATTGAAAGGGGTGATGTTGAATGTAGTGAGTGGTTATGCTCCACAAGTAGGCTGTAAGTTGGAAGAGAAGGAGAGATTTTGGAGTGAGTTGGATGAGGTGATTGAGAGTGTTCCCAGAGGAGAGAGAGTAGTAGTGGGAGCAGATTTCAACGGGCATGTTGGCGAGGGCAACAGAGGTGATGAGGAGGTGATGGGCAGGTTCTGTGTTAAGGAAAGGAACCTAGAAGGACAGATGGTGGTGGACTTTGCCAAGAGGATGGAAATGGCTGTAGTTAATAATTATTTTCAGAAGAGGGAGGAACATAGAGTTACCTACAAGAGTGGAGGTAGGAGTACGCAGGTAGACTACATCCTTTGTAGACGAGCCAATCTGAGAAAGGTCAGAGACTGTAAAGTAGTGGTAGGAGAGAGTGTAGCCAGACAGCATCGGATGGTGTTGTGTTGGATGTCTCTAGTGGTCAGGAAGAAGAGGGGAGGGAAGATTGAAAAGAAGACCAAGTGGAAGTTGAAAAAGGAAGAAAATTGTGAGGAATTCAGACAGAAGCTGAGACAGGCTTTGGGTGGCCAGGAAGAGCTTCCAGATGACTGGGAAACTACAGCAGAGTTGATCAGGGAGACAGGGAGAACGGTGCTAGGTGTGTCAGCTGGAAGGAGGAAAGAAGATAAGGAAACATGGTGGTGGAATGAGGAAGTACAGGACATCATCCAGAGGAAGAGGCTAGCTAAAAAGAAGTGGGACATTGAAAGGACTGAAGAAAGTAGACAGGACTACAAGGAATCGCAGCGCAGAGTGAAGAGGGAGGTGGGAAAGGCCAAACAGAAAGCATATGATGTGTTGTATGCCAGGTTAGACACTAGGGAAGGCGAGAAGGAATTGTATAGATTAGCGAGACAGAGAGACAGAGATGGGAAGGATGTGCAACAGATAAGGGTGATTAAAGATAGAGATGGAAAGGTGCTAACAAGTGAGGAGAGTGTGCTGAGAAGATGGAAGGAGTATTTTGAGGAGTTGATGAATGAGGAGAATGAAAGGGAAAGAAGGGAGGAAGAGGTGAATACTGTAGAGCAGGAAGGTGAAAAGATTAGAAAGGATGAGGTGAGGAAGGCTCTGGGGAGAATGAAGAGTGGAAGGGCTGTTGGTCCAGATGACATACCAGTGGAGGTGTGGAAGTGTCTAGGAGAGACAGCAGTGGAGTTCCTGTCTAGGTTATTCAACAGGATTTTAGAGAGTGAGAAGATGCCTGAGGAATGGAGGAGAAGTGTCCTAGTACCAATCTTTAAGAACAAGGGTGATGTGTAGAGTTGTAACAACTACAGAGCCATAAAGTTGATGAGCCACACAATGAAACTTTGGGAAAGAGTAGTGGAAGCTAGGTTAAGAAGGGAAGTGGATATTTGTGAGCAACAGTATGGCTTCATGCCCAGGAAGAGCACTACTGATGCAATTTTTGCTCTGAGATTGTTAATGGAGAAGTACAGAGATGGTCAGAAGGAGCTGCACTGCGTCTTTGTGGATTTAGAAAAAGCGTATGACAGGGTGCCAAGAGGAGAGCTATGGTCCTGTATGAGGAGGTCAGGAGTGGCAGAGAAGTACGTCAGAGTAGTTCAGGATATGTATGAGAGAAGTAAGACAGCAGTGAGATGTGCTGTAGGTCAGACAAAGGAGTTCAAAGTGGAGGTGGGGCTACATCAAGGATCAGCTTTGAGTCCCTTCTTATTTGCTATGGTGATGGACAGGTTGACAGATGAGGTCAGGCAGGAATCGCCGTGGACAATGATGTTTGCGGATGACATTGTGATTTGTAGTGAGAGCAGAGAGCAGGTGGAGGAAAACCTGGAAGTTGGAGGTCAGCTCTAGAAAGAAGAGGAATGAAAGTCAGTCGCAGCAAGACAGAATACATGTGTTTGAACGAGAGGGAGGGAAATAGAACGGTGAGGTTACAGGGGGCTGAGGTCAAGAAGGTGCAGGAGTTTAGGTATTTGGGGTCCACAGTCCAGTGCGACGGGGAGTGTGGAAAAGAGGTGAAGAGACGAGTGCAGGCAGGTTGGAGTGGGTGGAAAAAAGTGTCAGGGGTGTTGTGTGACAGAAGAGTGTCAGCAAGAATCAAAGGAAAGGTGTACAGAACAGTAGTGAGACCAGCTATGATGTATGGGTTGGAGACTGTGGCAGTAAAGAAGAGACAAGAGGCAGAGCTGGAAGTAGCAGAGATGAGGATGTTGAGGTTCAGTTTAGGAGTGACGAGGATGGACAAGATTAGGAATGAGCACATCAGAGGGACAGCTCAGGTTGGTTGTTTTGGAGACAAAGTCAGAGAGGCCAGGTTGAGATGGTTTGGACATGTGCAGAGGAGGGATAGTGGTTATATTGGAAGAAGGATGCTGGAGAGGGAGATGCCAGGCAAGAGGTCAAGAGGAAGACCAAAGAGGAGATATATGGATGTGCTGAAAGAGGACATGAAGGTAGTTGGTGCAAGAGTAGAGGATACTGAGGACAGAGTTAGGTGGAAACGGATGATTCGCTGTGGCGACCCCTAAACTGGGAACAGCCGAAAGTAAAAGAAGAAGAACTACATAAAATAATAATAATAAGCTATTATAAAATGTATTTAAAACTACAGTGACAAAATTCGACGCATATTCGCTACTCGATACAGTCGACATATTTCACAAACGCTGTGGCTTTTCGTCCAAAGGTCACTAGTTCGAGGCTAGCGGGCGGGTTCTTGAGGCGGAGCTTGCACATACTTCCGTGGGTTTCCTGTAGGTCCGTGGCCACAGATGCTAATGAGTGAAGTGTAGGTTTCTTTTTCAGAAAGCAGCAGAAACGAAGGCTGTGACAGTGATTTCTCTCTCTCTATCTCTCTCTCTCTCTCTCTCTCTCTCTCTCTCCCTAGTAGAAATGCCTTACAGGGTCAGTAAAAGCACAGGGCTCTCTTCATGCCGCGACTGCGATGACGTGTCTGTGTGAATTCGTGAAGGCCAATAAATTGCGTTGGTGTTCTGTCTTTGACATGCGCTGTCTTATAAACAGAGTCTGCTTTTACTTGTTCCCTTAGATTCTCCTGGTGAAATTCCCACGGTGGCGTTGTCCATTTTGATGGGTTGATTTCTTCTGCTCGTCGCAGTCAGCAGGACAATGCCAGAAACACACAGCCAACATTAGCGAGAGATGTGCGTGTTTATGTGAGCCGACCAAACTCCAAAAGCCACACTCAAGACTCACTCAGAGTACAACATACGGGTAAAGCGCACGCGATGCCAGGCTGCCCAATAACGGAAAGAGAGCAGATTTGGTGTCCAGCACACGTTTGGTTCGATGCTTTTGTAAAATGTACAAAATGTTTATGGTAAAATGTTAAAAATGTAATAAAAAAAAATAAATAAAGAAAGAAAGAAAATAAAGAAAACAACAACCTTAGCTCACTTTTTGTACGTGTTTCATCTATGATTCGTACATTGGATATTGTGATTTTCTCGGGACCGTCGTAGAAGTGATCATTTTGAAGTGTTTTGAACATTTCTTATATTTTTTTCAATTTAACAAGAAATCAGTCGCACTAAGAGAAAAACTAAAGTGTTGCCTATAAATGTTTACCCGTTTACTACCTCGTTCGTTCATTGTCTGTATTCGTTGTGAAAATTAATGAACACGATCTGTGTCTTTGCAGAGAAGAGTATCCTTCAATCGTAATCCGCTCATACGAGGTGTCAAAGCGGTGGCCCTTTGCATCAATCGGTACCCAGGAAGCAGCTCTCGCGTTTCCCAAATCCATCTTCCCTTTCCAGAGTCCAAGGCTTATGGTGCCGGTGCACGTTTCCAGCGCCGTTTGGGAAGATTGCGGGGTACGCCCTAGAATTGAGCAAATTCAATGATCTCGACGCATGTTTTGCTCCAGTGGAGTAAACCGGAGAAAACCCGCTCACGAGAATGAGCAAGTTCCTTTTGGAAGAGCCCCGGCTGGCCTCGAACCAGCAACCTTCTCACCAAAAGAGGAACAGCGATACCCGGCATGCCACTCGCAACAAATCATCTGCAATGTATTCACGCGAGAAAAATGAGATGGAGAAAAAAACAAAAAAAAACAACGGACAAGCCTCTGTCACCCAAAAGCCTGTCGCTGACACAGCTACACCGGCGTGATGCTGATGACGAGTCCCACCCCAAATCATCATGGTCAAAATGTAAAGTGCCCTCGCATTGGTTACGTACTCAATGGCATTGAGCACCTAACAAATGTTCTAAGGCATGCGCGGTAATGAATATCGAAACACACATGCGCGATGACGTACTCAATAGTATTGAGGACGTAATCAATGTTCATATGCGCATGCGCGGTGATGGATTTTGAAACTCCCATACCCTGTGATTAGGTTTTAAAGTCTATGGTTAAAACCATAGATATTTTATAATTAGACAAGTGTTCTTTGAAAAGACATAACAATTATACTGACACGAAATACTGTTTTTACTCTGATGATCCCGATTCGCTTGATCACTCGTTTTGGAAGTGCATAAATACAGCAGTTTGTGAAATTCGATTTTAAGTAATTGTATTGTTGATATTCACATTATTATTTGCTATTGTTGTTGTTCTAATGCTGTTTATTTCTTTATTTTAAACACATTTTTATTTTATACATTTATTTTATTTAACAATATGAAGCCGTGCGAAAAAAAAAAGCGCGCATCCTCTTCCCCTCACCGCAAATCCACACAGACTTCAGACACATCAGTGAGCTGCCGCCCCGCTCACAGCCAATGGTGACGCGGAGCGCTTGTCTTAAAATGGCGACGTGGAGCGCTCGTCATTCAATGGTGACGTGGCGCGCTTGTCATTCAATAGTGACGTCGTGCGCTTATTATAAATGGCCTACTATGCAGTGCATTTAAGTTGACGGTGACCGGAAATATTCAGGGTCTCCCCCAACACTCTGTTCGCGAGCAGCGTGGGATTCTCGGTGGGCTTAAGCTCTCAGGTCATTTGGTTCCTCGTCTCGACGGAGTAGATTCAAGGTTTGCTCAAACAGGGACCTATGCAAATGACGTTCAACTCTATTAGTTGCGTCGTCACGCTCGTCATTCTCGTCACGCCTGACTGATAAACGCTTGTTTAGACTTGATGTGTCTGGTTTTACTTGCCTAAGAAATGCTTTTGTCTTTTATTTGAAGCTCGTGGTTAGCTGGACGCTTATCCACTTCAACAGATTCGTGCTGTGTATTTGTGTTTTTTCTTTTCAGAGGTTCGCCACCTGAGGGCGCACACGCTCCAAAAACCGCAGAGAGAGAAAGAGAAAGAGAGAGAGAGAGAGAGAGAGAGAGAGGGCCAGGTTTGAGTAACGCTTTTTTGTTCAATCTCTCTCTGATCTCTTGGTCACTTTTGATAAATTACTGCTTGTGGGAGATTTTAATATTCATGTAGATGAACCAGGTGATGCCCTTGGACTGTCATTTATAGACCTAGTAAATTCATTTGGGTTTCAACAAAACATTTCCAGACCACCTCATAGTCTTATTAGGGAAATATACACCACTTATTAATTAATTTTTTTCCTCTTTTTCGAGTTTCAACTTGTTGGTTTACTGTAAAGCTGCTTTGAGACACTGTCCGCTGTGAAAAGCGCTATATAAATAATCAAACTTGAACTTGTGTGCTATTGCGGCTGTGTTTAATTGAAAAAAAAAGTGATAGAGACAAGAAAATTCGAGACTTGTCTTTTTTTCTCTCTAAAGATGGGTTGCAGCTATAACTACAGTGACAAAATTTAGCTTTGAGAGCAAACCTGACATTCCAAATGTGTCCGTGACTGCGGCCCTTTGGGCCTGTGCTAAGGCTGTTCTTTACAGTCGACGCATTTCACAAGAGCTAGCACTGTGGCTTTTCATCAAAGGTCACTAGTTCGAGGCTAGCGGGCGGCTCCTGCTGGTTACAGATGCTAATGAGCCAAGTACGGGTTTCTTTTTCAGAAAGCAGCAGAAACGGAGGCTGTGACAGTGATTTCTCTCTCTCTCTCTCTCTCTCTCTCTCCCTAGTAGAAATGCTTTACAGAGTCAGTAAAAGCACAGGGTTCTTTCCACGCCGCGACTGCGATGACGTGTCTGTGTGAATTCGTGAAGGCCAATAAATTGCGTTGGTGTTCTGCCTTTGACATGCACCGTCTTTTAAACAGAGTCTGCTTTTACTTGTTCCCTTAGATTCTCCTGGTGAAATTCCCGCTGTGGCGTTGTCCGTTTTGACGAGTTGATTTCTTCTGCTCGTCGCAGTCAGCAGGACAATGCCAGAAACACACAGCCAACGTCAGCGAGAGATGTGCGTGTGTTTATGAGAGCCGACCGCACTCCGAAAGCCACACCCAAGACTCACTCAGAGAACAACATACGGGTAAAGTGCACGCGATGCCGGGCTGCCCAATAACGGAAAGAGAGCAGATTTGGTGTCCAGCACACGTTTTGTTCGATGCGTTTGTAAAATGTACAAATTGTTTATGGTAAAATGTTAAAAATGTAAAAAAATAAAGAAACCAAAACAATCTTAGCTCACTTTTGTACGTGTTTCATCTATGATTCGTACATTGGATATTGTGATTTTCTCAGGACCGTCGTAGAAGTGATCATTTTGAAGTGTTTTGAACATTTCTTATATTTTTTTCAACTTAACAAGAAATCAGTAGCACTAAGAGAAAAACTAAAGTGTTGCCCATAAATGTTTACCCGTTTACTACCTCGTTCGTTCATTGTCTGTATTCGTTGTGAAAATTAATGAACGCGATCTGTGTCTTTGCAGAGAAGAGTATCCTTCAATCGTAATCCGCTCATACGAGGTGTCAAAGCGGTGGCCCTTTGCATCAATCGGTACCCAGGAAGCAGCTCTCGCGTTTCCCAAATCCATCTTCCCTTTTCAGAGTCAGCGGCTTATGGTGCCGGTGCACGTTTCCAGCGCCGTTTGGGAAGATTGCGGGGTACGCCCTAGAATTGAGCAAATTCAATGATCTTGACGCATGTTTTTGCTCCAGTGGAGTAAACCGGAGAAAACCCGCTCACGAGAATGAGCAAGTTCCTTTGGAAGAGCCCCGGCTGGCCTCGAACCAGCAACCTTCTCACTAAAAGAGGAACAGCGATACCCGGCGTGCCACTCGCAACAAATCATCTGCAATGTATTCACGCGAGAAAAATGAGATGGAGAAAAAAACAAAAAAAACAACGGACAAGCCTCTGTCACCCAAAAGCCCGTCGCTGACACAGCTACACCGGCGTGATGCTGATGACGAGTCCCACCCCGACTCATCATGGTCAAAATGTAAAGTGCCCTCGCATTGGTTACGTACTCAATGGCATTGAGCACCTAACAATTGTTCTAAGGCATGCGCGGTAATGAATATCGAAACACACATGCGCGATGACATGCGCTGTCTTTTAAACAGAGCCTGCTTTTACTTGTTCCCTTAGATTCTCCTGGTGAAATTCCCGCGGTGGCGTTGTCCGTTTTGACGAGTTGATTTCTTCCGCTCGCCGCAGTCAGCAGGACAATGCCAGAAACACACAGCCAACGTCAGCGAGAGATGTGCGTGTGTTTATGAGAGCCGACCGCACTCCAAAAGCCACACTCAAGACTCACTCAGAGAACAACATACGGGTAAAGTGCACGCGATGCCAGGCTGCCCAATAACGGAAAGAGAGCAGATTTGGTGTCCAGCACACGTTTTGTTCGATGCGTTTGTAAAATGTACAAATTGTTTATGGTAAAATGTTAAAAATGTAAAAAAATAAAGAAACCAAAACAATCTTAGCTCACTTTTTGTACTGTTTCATCTATGATTCGTACATTGGATATTGTGATTTTCTCGGGACCGTCGTAGAAGTGATCATTTTGAAGTGTTTTGAACATTTCTTATATTTTTTTCAATTTAACAAGAAATCAGTCGCACTAAGAGAAAAACTAAAGTGTTGCCCATAAATGTTTACCCGTTTACTACCTCGTTCGTTCATTGTCTGTATTCGTTGTGAAAATTAATGAACGCGATCTGTGTCTTTGCAGAGAAGAGTATCCTTCAATCGTAATCCGCTCATACGAGGTGTCAAAGCGGTGGCCTTTTGCATCAATCGGTACCCAGGAAGCAGCTCTCGCGTTTCCCAAATCCATCTTCCCTTTTCAGAGTCAGGCTTATGGTGCCGGTGCACGTTTCCAGCGCCGTTTGGGAAGATTGCGGGGTACGCCCTAGAATTGAGCAAATTCACGGATCTCGACGCATGTTTTTGCTCCAGTGGAGTAAACCGGAGAAAACCCGCTCACGAGAATGAGCAAGTTCCTTTTGGAAGAGCCCCGGCTGGCCTCGAACCAGCAACCTTCTCACTAAAAGAGGAACAGCGATACCCGGCGTGCCACTCGCAACAAATCATCTGCAATGTATTCACGCGAGAAAAATGAGATGGAGAAAAAAACAAAAAAAACAACGGACAAGCCTCTGTCACCCAAAAGCCCGTCGCTGACACAGCTACACCGGCGTGATGCTGATGACGAGTCCCACCCCGACTCATCATGGTCAAAATGTAAAGTGCCCTCGCATTGGTTACGTACTCAATGGCATTGAGCACCTAACAAATGTTCTAAGGCATGCGCGGTAATGAATATCGAAACACACATGCGCGATGACGTATTCAATAGTATTGAGGACGTAATCAATGTTCATACGCGCATGCGCGGTGATGGATTTTGAAACTCCCATACCCCGTGATTAGGTTTTAAAGTCTATGGTTAAAACCATAGATATTTTATAATTAGACAAGTGTTCTTTGAAAAGACATAACAATTATACTGACACCAAATACTGTTTTTACTCTGATGATCCCGATTCGTTTGATCACTCGCTTTGGAAGTGCATAAATACAGCAGTTTGTGAAATTCGATTTTAAGTAATTGTATTGTTGATATTCATATTATTATTTGCTATTGCTGTTGTTCTAATGCTGTTTATTTCTTTATTTTAAATACATTTTTATTTTATACATTTATTTTATTTAACAATATGAAGCCGCGCGAAAGAAAAAAAAAAAGTGCGCATCCTCTTCCCCTCACCGCAAATCCACACAGACTTCAGACACATCAGTGAGCTGCCGCCCCGCTCACAGCCAATTGTGACGTCGTGCGCCCATTATAAATGGCCTATTATGCAGTGCATTTAAGTTGACGGTGACCGGAAATATTCAGGGTCTCCCCCAACACTCTGTTCGCGAGCAGCGTGTGATTCTCGGTGGGCTTAAGCGCTCAGGTCATTTGGTTCCTCGTCTCGACGGAGTAGATTCAAGGTTTGCTCAAACAGGGACCTATGCAAATGACGTTCAACTCTATTGGTTGCGTCGTCACGCTCGTCATTCTCGTCACGCCTGACTGATAAACGCTTGTTTAGACTTGATGTGTCTGGTTTTACTTGCCTAAGAAATGCTTTTGTCTTTTATTTGAAGCTCGCGGTTAACTGGACGCTTAACCACTTCAACAGATTCGTGCTATGTATTTGTGTTTTTTCTTTTCAGAGGCTCGCCACCTGAGGGCGCACACGCTCCAAAAACCGCAGAGAGAGAAAGAGAAAGAGAGAGAGAGAGAGAGAGAGAGAGAGAGAGAGAGAGGGCCAGGTTTGAGTAACGTTTTTTTGTTCAATTTCTCTCTGATCTCTTGGTCACTTTTGATAAATTACTGCTTGTGGGAGATTTAATATTCATGTAGATGAACCAGGTGATGCCCTTGGACTGTCATTTATAGACCTAGTAAATTCATTTGGGGTTCAACAAAACATTTCCAGACCACCTCATAGTCTTATTAGGGGAATATACACCACTTATTAATTAATTTTTTCCTCTTTTTCGAGTTTCAACTTGTTGGTTTACTGTAGAGCTGCTTTGAGACACTGTCCGTTGTGAAAAGCGCTATATAAATAATCAAACTTGAACTTGTGTGCTATTGCGGCTGTGTTTAATTGAAAAAAAGGGATAGAGACAAGAAAATTCGAGACTTGTCTTTTTTTCTCTCTAAAGATGGGTTGCAGCGATAACTACAGTGACAAAATTTAGCTTTGAGAGCAAAACTGACATTCCAAATGTGTCCGTGACTGCGGCCCTTTGGGCCTGTACTAAGGCTGTTCTTTACAGTCGACGCATTTCACAAGAGCTAGCACTGTGGCTTTTCATCAAAAGGTCACTAGTTCGAGGCTAGCGGGCGGCTCCTGCTGGTTACAGATGCTAATGAGCCAAGTACGGGTTTCTTTTTCAGAAAGCAGCAGAAACTAAGGCTGTGACAGTGATTTCTCTCTCTCTCTCTCTCTCTCTCTCTCTCCCTAGTAGAAATGCTTTACAGAGTCAGTAAAAGCACAGGTTTCTCTCCACGCCGCGACTGCGATGACGTGTCTGTGTGAATTCGTGAAGGCCAATAAATTGCGTTGGGGTTCTGCCTTTGACATGCACTGTCTTTTAAACAGAGTCTGCTTTTACTTGTTCCCTTAGATTCTCCTGCTGAAATTCCCGCGGTGGCGTTGTGCGTTTTGACGAGTTGATTTCTTCTGCTCGTCGCAGTCAGCAGGACAATGCCAGAAACACACAACCAACGTCAGCGAGAGATGTGCGTGTGTTTATGAGAGCCGACCGCACTCCAAAAGCCACACCCAAGACTCACTCAGAGAACAACATACGGGTAAAGTGCACGCGATGCCAGGCTGCCCAATAACGGAAAGAGAGAGATTTGGTGTCCAGCACACGTTTTGTTCGATGCGTTTGTAAAATGTACAAATTGTTTATGGTAAAATGTTAAAAATGTAAAAAAATAAAAAAACCAAAACAATCTTAGCTCACTTTTTGTACGTGTTTCATCTATGATTCGTACATTTGATATTGTGATTTTCTCGGGACCGTCGTAGAAGTGATCATTTTGAAGTGTTTTAAACATTTCTTATATTTTTTTCAATTTAACAAGAAATCAGTCGCACTAAGAGGAAAACTAAAGTGTTGCCCATAAATGTTTACCCGTTTACTACCTCGTTCGTTCATTGTCTGCATTCGTTGTGAAAATTAATGAACGCCGATCTGTGTCTTTGCAGAGAAGAGTATCCTTCAATCGTAATCCGCTCATACGAGGTGTCAAAGCGGTGGCCCTTTGCATCAATCGGTACCCAGGAAGCAGCTCTCGCGTTTCCCAAATCCATCTTCCCTTTTCAGAGTCAAAGGCTTATGGTGCCGGTGCACGTTTCCAGCGCCGTTTGGGAAGATTGCGGGGTACGCCCTAGAATTGAGCAAATTCAATGATCTCGACGCATGTTTTGCTCCAGTGGAGTAAACCGGAGAAAACCCGCTCACGAGAATGAGCAAGTTCCTTTTGGAAGAGCCCCCGCTGGCCTCGAACCAGCAACCTTCTCACTAAAAGAGGAACAGCGATACCCGGCGTGCCACTCGCAACAAATCATCTGCAATGTATTCACGAGAAAAAAATGAGATGGGGAAAAAAAACAAAAAAAAAACAACGGACAAGCCTCTGTCACCCAAAAGCCCGCCGCTGACACAGCTACACCGGCGTGATGCTGATGACGAGTCCCACCCCGACTCATCATGGTCAAAATGTAAAGTGCCCTCGCATTGGTTACGGACTCAATGGCATTGAGCACCTAACAAATGTTCTAAGGCATGCGCCGTAATGAATATCGAAACACACATGCGCGATGACGTACTCAATAGTATTGAGGACGTAATCAATGTTCATACGCGCATGCGCGGTGATGGATTTTGAAACTCCCATCCCCTGTGATTAGGTTTTAAAGTCTATGGTTAAAACCATAGATATTTTATAATTAGACAAGTGTTCTTTGAAAAGACATAACAATTATACCGACACGAAATACTGTTTTTACTCTGATGATCCCGATTCGTTTGATCACTCGTTTTGGAAGCGCATAAATACAGCAGTTTGTGAAATTCGATTTTAAGTAATTGTATTGTTGATATTCATATTATTATTTGCTACTGTCGTTGTTCTAATGCTGTTTATTTCTTTATTTTAAATACATTTTTATTTTATACATTTATTTTATTTAACAATATGAAGCCGTGCGTGAAAAAAAAAGGTGCGCATCCTCTTCCCCTCACCGCAAATCCACACAGACTTCAGACACATCAGTGAGCTGCCGCCCCGCTCACAGCCAATGGTGACGTGGAGCACTCGTCATTCAATAGTGACGTCGTGCGCTCATTATAAATGGCCTATTATGCAGTGCATTTAAGTTGACGGTGACCGGAAATATTCAGGGTCTCCCCCAACACTCTGTTCGCGAGCAGCGTGTGATTCTCGGTGGGCTTAAGCTCTCAGGTCATTTGGTTCCTCGTCTCGACGGAGTAGATTCAAGGTTTGCTCAAACAGGGACCTATGCAAATGACGTTCAACTCTATTGGTTGCGTCGTCACGCTCGTCATTCTCGTCACGCCTGACTGATAAACGTTTGTTTAGACTTGATGTGTCTGGTTTTACTTGCCTAAGAAATGCTTTTGTCTTTTATTTGAAGCTTGTGGTTAACTGGACGCTTAACCACTTCAACAGATTCGTGCTGTGTATTTGTGTTTTTTCTTTTCAGAGGTTCGCCACCTGAGGGCGCACACGCTCCAAAAACCGCCGAGAGAGAAAGAGAAAGAGAGAGAGAGAGAGAGAGAGAGAGAGGGCCAGGTTTGAGTAACGTTTTTTTGTTCAATTTCTCTCTGATCTCTTGGTCACTTTTGATAAATAACTGCTTGTGGGAGATTTTAATATTCATGTAGATGAACCAGGTGATGCCCTTGGACTGTCATTTATAGACCTAGTAAATTCACTTGGGGTTCAACAAAACATTTCCAGACCACCTCATAGTCTTATTAGGGAAATATACACCACTTATTAATTAATTTTTTCCTCTTTTTCGAGTTTCAACTTGTTGGTTTACTGTAAAGCTGCTTTGAGACACTGTCGGTTGTGAAAAGCGCTATATAAATAATCAAACTTGAACTTGTGTGCTATTGCGGCTGTGTTTAATTGAAAAAAAAAGGGATAGAGACAAGAAAATTCGAGACTTGTCTTTTTTCTCTCTAAAGATGGGTTGCAGCTATAACTACAGTGACAAAATTTAGCTTTGGGAGCAAAACTGACATTCCAAATGTGTCCGTGACTGCGGCCCTTTGGGCCTGTGCTAAGGCTGTTCTTTACAGTCGACGCATTTCACAAGAGCTAGCACTATGGCTTTTCATCAAAAGGTCACTAGTTCGAGGCTAGCGGGCGGCTCCTGCTGGTTACAGATGCTAATGAGCCAGGTACGGGTTTCTTTTTCAGAAAGCAGCAGAAACGAAGGCTGTGACAGTGATTTCTCTCTCTCTCTCTCTCTCTCTCTCTCTCTCGCCCTAGTAGAAATGCTTTACAGAGTCAGTAAAAGCACAGGGTTCTCTCCACGCCGCGACTGCGATGACGTGTCTGTGTGAATTCGTGAAGGCCAATAAATTGCGTTGTTGTTCTGCCTTTGACATGCACTGTCTTTTAAACAGAGTCTGCTTTTACTTGTTCCCTTAGATTCTCCTGGTGAAATTCCCGCGGTGGCGTTGTCCGTTTTGGCGTGTTGATTTCTTCTGCTCGTCGCAGTCAGCAGGACAATGCCAGAAACACACAGCCAGCGTCAGCGAGAGATGTGCGTGTGTTTATGAGAGCCGACCGCACTCCAAAAGCCACACTCAAGACTCACTCAGAGAACGATTTTTTTCTGGAGTAAAGTGCAGGTATAGGCTGCACTTTATCATGGAAAAAAACGTTTGATTATTAAAGCTACGTTTTGTTCGATGCGTTTGTAAAATGTACAAATTGTTTATGGTAAAATGTTAAAATGTAAAAAAATAAAGAAACCAAAACAATCTTAGCTCACTTTTTGTACGTGTTTCATCTATGATTCGTACATTGGATATTGTGATTTTCGCGGGACCGTCGTAGAAGTGATCATTTTGAAGTGTTTTGAACATTTCTTATATTTTTTCAATTTAACAAGAAATCAGTCGCACTAAGAGGAAAACTAAAGTGTTGCCCATAAATGTTTACCCGTTTACTACCTCGTTCGTTCATTGTCTGTATTAGTTGTGAAAATTAATGAACGCGATCTGTGTCTTTGCAGAGAAGAGTATCCTTCAATCGTAATCCGCTCATACGAGTTGTCAAAGCGGTGGCCCTTTGCATCAATCGGTACCCAGGAAGCAGCTCTGGCGTTTCCCAAATCCATCTTCCCTTTTCAGAGTCAAAGGCTTATGGTGCCGGTGCGTGTTTCCAGCGCCGTTTGGGAAGATTGCGGGGTACGCCCTAGAATTGAGCAAATTCAATGATCTCGACGCATGTTTTTGCTCCAGTGGAGTAAACCGGAGAAAACCCGCTCACGAGAATGAGCAAGTTCCTTTTGGAAGAGCCCCGGCTGGCCTCGAACCAGCAACCTTCTCACTAAAAGAGGAACAGCGATACCGGCGTGCCACTCGCAACAAATCATCTGCAATGTATTCACGCGAGAAAAATGAGATGGAGAAAAAAACAAAAAAACAACGGACAAGCCTCTGTCACCCAAAAGCCCGTCGCTGACACAGCTACACCGGCGTGATGCTGATGGCGAGTCCCGCCCCGACTCATCATGGTCAAAATGTAAAGTGCCCTCGCATTGGTTACGTACTCAATGGCATTGAGCACTTAACAAATGTTCTAAGGCATGCGCGGTAATGAATATCGAAACACACATGCGCGATGACATGCGCTGTCTTTTAAACAGAGTCTGCTTTTACTTGTTCCCTTCGATTCTCCTGGTGAAATTCCCGCGGTGGCGTTGTCCGTTTTGACGAGTTGATTTCTTCTACTCGTCGCAGTCAGCAGGACAATGCCAGAAACACACAGCCAACGTCAGCGAGAGATGTGCGTGTGTTTATGAGAGCCGACCGCACTTCGAAAGCCACACTCAAGACTCACTCAGAGAACAACATACGGGTAAAGTGCACGCGATGCCAGGC